>SMLS01072598.1:0-15064 GCA_004785975.1 Popillia japonica
CAGAAACTAGGACGCGTTAGAATCAAAGGTCGTATGTAGCTGGGCACTCAGGGAAGGTCCCTCTATGACATAGTTGAGATTCATTTAAAATCCGTGTCGGACAACCCTGGTGTTCCCCTTGTTAGTTAAATTGTTGTGGGAGTAGGTACATACATTTGTGTTTGACATACCTACATGTGTATTTATCTTTCTACATACACTATGTAGTAATACATAGTAACTACTACGATTCTGTAAATACTTTTAAAAATCGTCAATTATTTCGGGACATGTAAGTACATATATTGATTTGAGATATTATTTAGATAATACTGTGAGATAATACGGTAACATTTTCTGAATAGACAATGTGAAGAAAACAAACACACACCACGCTATATATTATCATCGGTTGCATTTAACAGAAGTAAACTGTTGTAAATCTGCGGTATGTGTATATATATTACATACATATGTATACTATCAAGTGATACATCGATAACTGTGGGGAGTGCTCCGCTATATTTACTACATTTGCTCAACATGTAATTGTAGTCAGATTATAATATTTTGAAAAACACATTAAATTCATCTGTCGATTCATCGTTGTTAGAGATCAAGTTTTATAATGACCGAATTTCTCCCAAGCCCTATTGTACGCCAATAATGTCGACGCCAAAGCAACTAAGAATAAAATATTAATTTATACAAAAAATACCCAAATATATTTAAACTTTTACTTATTATGGAATAAAGATTTTTTTGTAGAAATACGTAGTTTTAAAAATCAAATAAAAGCTGAAAAAAGTTTTCTTTAAATAATCCCCTTAAATTCACGGTCTCTATTATGAATCCTTCCGGGTTTTGTAGTGGTGTAGATATATACAAAGAAAAAATAAAATAAAATAAAAACTGTAGGGTGGTTAATACGACGAGTTAACATGACTTTACTACTATAATAGCTGCGTTCGGCATGTATACTCTTAGAGTAGATCAAAATGAGTGGAGTATGAATAGAGCAGAGTGAATAGAGTACGGATCATGAGTAGAGTGTCACAAAGTAATTTCTCCGAACGCAGAGCATAGTGCATGCAATTCACTGCGTGTCAACGCGTGGTGAGGGTGGTGAGCAAACCAGAGCAAACCTTCAAATGTAGTTGAAGTAAATCTAAAATGACTTTTAAATTCATCAACCATTCTGTGTACAACGCCTTCTGCGAAACCGTCTATTTTCGTAATTATTATATTTTCATCATCATCAAAAAAACAGAATACGCATAATTTAAATCTTTGGAAACCATTATTTAGGCACAGGTATAATAATTACTGATACGTTACAAATGACAGTTAAACCAGCATCCAAACATATTGAAACTTTCCGTACTCTCAACACTCCTTACTAAGTAATGGAGCAAAGAGAGCATGATCTAAATACTCCAATCCGTCACACCGAACGCGAAATAAAAATGCTCTCTTTGCTCTAAAGCTTTCCCGAACGCCGAGTGTATACGTAGATACAAAAAGAGTGCACGGAGTGTGCATGCCGAACGCAGCTAATATCGTCAAAACCGGGAAGCTCTCATAATAGATAGTTTCCCTTAATTTATTGCAAAATATCTCCGTATATTTTCAGAATGCACGTGAATCTTTACATACTACGTTTACCCTACAAATCACATCCACGTCAAATTCTAACCTCTCCAAAATTACAGTAGCTTCGTTTTTGCAGCCTTTTCCTACGGTTGGAAGTATCAGGAGCATGCGCACCGAAAGATAAGCGTTCGGGCAGAGAAATATTACCAACTGCTGAAAAACCATAGGGTGTTTTTGCAAGTTTTAAAATCATCATGAAACGATTTTCAAACGACTGGAATGGTTGGCATATTTTGTTCAAGTAAAATATCAGGAGCATGCGCATTTTATTTTTAAAGCAATAAACATCATAATCTTACCAAGTTCAAATATCGTGAGCAGTTATGACATGATGTATGTATCTTACAACATTCAATATGTTGTATTAATACTTCTTAATAAAATGTCTGTTGAAAAAGTGTCTACTGATATTTAACTAGCTGGCAAAATTATAGTGATTTTATTCTTACGTGATTTTATTCTTACTTATTACTACTAGGTACTTACTTATGCCTGCTATATAGCCTATTTTGTATTATTTACGTTATAAAAACATACATGTTATGAAGGCTTATACATCATAATTGTACTGAATCTCCAATAAATATTGCTACTACGTAATTGTATTGTTACGTTTTTAGGGTTTTTAAATAATCTTCAGGCGATAATATTTTCACAGAAGTATTTATTTAAACTAATTTAACACTTAAGAATTACTTGGTAACGTAGAACACTAATAATTAAACTATTTATTTCAACTAACACACATTTATATGCACGTTTCGTATTTATATTCACAGCGTCCGTTCTAATTACGCGCTAGTTCAAGACTGTCCCGCATACGAGATTACCACCCTTATATACTAAAAATATAACTTCTAGAATTCTCTACACTAAACTAGACTGTTCTACAACGCCCTCTCTAGAATGTCTCCAGAAAACACGCGAACCATCCATACATCATAATTACAGTGCACTGCATAATCCATTTTAAACGGCTTTGTCGCTAGATAGCGCTATTCGTAACAGTATGCTACAAATGAAATTTATCACAAAAACTATATAAGTATATACTGGGTTTCCACGGTCAAATGGGAAATAGGGAAATACATACAATCGGTTTTCGGTGAATATTATCTCCCTAATACAACTTCAGCCAAATTTAAATGCCATATATAACTGGGCTAACGATGAACATTTCCTCAACCATAGTACAAAGATAATCATTTTAATAAAGCCAGAAAAGTATTCTTTTTAAATCTATTGCACGTGAATTCCTAATATGGCTGTTAACATGTGACACAGACGCATTACCGTCATTGCCGTACAATTAACACAGGCATTTTGTTACGCTTGTGCACGGACACGTAATAACTAACTTTAACTTACTTGTAACTTAACTTGTAACTTTTCTATGTGTCAGCTCTCATGAACATGAATCTTTTCGCAGAAAAGCAAGAGATTTTTTTTTCGCGTAGTACCTATCAATGCCAAAAATCATTGCCAAAAAAACAAGTTGAACAAATCACTCCTTCTGGGTGTAACACTTCTAATGTCACTGAGTATACTATTTCTGAAGCTATACCTACATACATAAAATGATTGAAATGGTATTAAGAATACAACAAATTATGTGAAATATTTTTGCTTCTAATGTCCTTGAGTTAGGCACAATCGGTTAAACCATTAAAAAAACAAAACATATGATTATGGATTTACGCTGCCTTTTGTACTAAATACAACATTATTATGTCACTGTCGTATTCACGTGTTAAATTTATTGTTACATGGATCTTATCCAAGGTTATATACAGGCTGATTCATTTTTGATCATCACCATTGCGATCTCGCTTATTATTGAAAATAGACGGTAGGTTTAAATTTGGCAAAGTTGCTAAATTTTGTGGGTATTATGATCCCGAAAAGAAAGTAGACGTAGAACAAATGACGTTCGAGATTTTCGAAAAAAAAACAGAAAAATCACCTTTTCTTGTTTTACTTGTAACCTTTTATTTGGTCTTGCAGCGAAAAACTAAAGACACATTCTCAAGGCCACTTTTGCTCCTCTATATACTGGTCTTCTTAAAATTGTTATACGACGTTTCATTTTTTTCTGGATCATCATCAACTTTCTTATTCCTTATGGACGCCATATTGGATTTTGACACAGCTAGAAACCTTGCTTTTTCTGATTTCAACCATCGTGTCACATGTTGAAGAAAAAATTGATATTGTGTGTTAATTGACGAAGAATCTGATTTTAGATTCAATAAGGTAGGTAGCTATGAAATTTCAAACTGCCAATCACTTAAAATTGTAAATCGATGATAAGGTAGCCATGAAATTACGAAATGTCAAATCTCGTTGGGTTAGTAACGCAAAGATGGCGTACACCAACGAAGACAAACGAGATATGATATGTATTTTTTATCAATCAAACGGAAATACTACAATAGCGAGTACAAGATATTTGCAATTGTGTCCTGAGCGATGACAAACATATTATGCCATTTTTCTAGATTTTGACAGAAATTTAGTCGAATCTGAAACGTGGAGAACTACGTCGAAATAAGCTGAAACCGTACAAAGTCATAATTTACTACCTGGTGATAATTTAATATAAATGAAATATTCTAATTGGTAGTAGCACGACAGTGCCTAGTACGCTCCCCTCCCAGTCCGGCGACAGTGGCTGCGAACCCCGGTATGTTCTTTCTGAATTTGGCTTTCTGCGTAGTTTCCTAAATTCCATGGCAAATGTAAATATGCAACATTTTCAGTCGGCCTAAAACCGCTGGCAAAGAAATAACTCATGGCCAGCCGATGGCCCCTGTAATTGCTGCAAGCTTTTGAGGATCTGAAGACATAAATTATTATAATTATTACTATGGTTGAATGCTTACTCGAAATATATCAGGGTAAAATTCTAGATAATCGCTATTGTTGTATTTTAGCTCGATGAATAGAAAATACATAACATATCTTGTTTCTCTTTGCCTCTCTTCTCAGCCGTCTTTCCGTTACTAATGAACGATAATTAACAAGTCAAAATTCCATGGCTACCTTGTTTAACATTTTCATTTACGCGATACTCAAATTTAAGTGATCGACAGTTTGAAATTTCACCTCCCTACCTTATTTAATCTCAAATCAGATTCTTCGTCAACTAACACACAATATCAATTTCTTTTTCAACAGCTGTGTCAAAATTCAATATGACGCCCGTAAGAAATAACAAAGTTGACGAAACGTCGTATAAAAATTTTAAGTACGCTAATAGCTAGAGAAGCAAAAGTGGCATTGAGAATATGTCTTTAGTTCTTCGCTGCAAGACTAAATAAAAGTGCTACAAGCAAAATAAGAAAATGAGATGTTTCTGTTTTTTTTCGAAAATCTCGAACGTCATTTGTTCTACTTCTACTTTATTTTCAGGATCATAATAACCACAAAATTTTGCAACTTTGTTCAATGTCTATCGCCTATCTTCAATAATAAGCGAGATTGCAATGGTGAGGATCGAAAATAAATCAGCCTGTATAGCGGATCGTCAATAATTGCATTCCTTTCGAAACTTTCCGAAAAACATGAATGTTTTCTAAAACCACGCGATCGAACAATGCTGAGATTTTCCTGTCATAAATCTGCGATTACGGTATTAACTAGAATTATACTCACATGCGATCGATTTAAAAGAAATCTGCAGCTTGCATTGCGGCTTACTAGGATAATGAAAACTAGCTTATACCATCAATTTCTACATATAGGTTTATTTTTAAAATTTATTTATATTTTATTTCAACTGCAGTTAAGATCAGTATTGTTTTAAAAGTAGATACAATTTTATGCTCGTTTGCTTGGTTATTTATAAGTTCTTACTTAATTAATCTTTTCTTATATACATATCTCACACTGTAGTTATTTATTTATTTTATCCTGTGTTAAGGAAGCTTAACGATAATTCGATATTATTAACAAATCAATGTCATTTACAAAATTTAGGATACAATTCATATTAAATTATTTTTTTCTTTATCTACAATCTGCTGTCTAATAAAGTACTAACAGGATCAAAGGTATACACTATCATGACAAGATTAATCGTAGTTATAGTTAAGGAATGGTTAAGGTTACTGATACAACCCTAAGGGTGTAAACGTTTCCCACAGGTTGTTTTACTACTTACTGTAATTAAAATGTGTCCATTCGTTTTAGTTTATTATTCTTTTTGCTTCGTTCCAGGAGATTCCTCGTTCCCGGAAACTTTTTTCTAGTGTGTATGCTATGTTTTTCTTGAGCTGTCTCGTTTTGGTTTGTAGTTTGATATTGTTATAGTCATACTGTTCTTGTCATTCTTTCTTCTTCCATGCGCATCATATACCCCAACCATTTCAATTTGTCTTTCTATACCTACTTTCCAAAATCGATTATACTCCTAATTCGTCTCTTATTTCTTCATTTTTTATTCTATCTCTTGCTCTTCGCTTGTCTGCTTACGACCCAACTTTTGCATCCTTATGTCATTATTTGAATATTGTGTTGAACACCGTTACTTTTGTTTTCTTTAGAGTTTCTGTCTTTTCTATAACAGCACTGCCAATTGCATAGCATAATTTTATATCATTTTCAATTCCACTGCTTATTTCTGTTTCCTGTATGTTTATCTCGAGACATTTGAATGTTTTTACTTGTTCAATGATCTTCTATCAAGACATATTCAAATCAAATCCGACGGTATATAGTCAAAAACCTTCTCTGTGTCTACAGAAGTCACAAATACGTTATTATTACTTATGTTTTTGTTTATCACCTGTTTGAATATGAATACGTTATCTTGTAGGTTATTCTACATCCTAAAACCACACTGTCGCTCTTCAAGTTGTATTTCAGTTGTTACGTGCAATCTTCTTTCAATTTTTCTTTCATCTTTTGTAATATTCCGTGGCTCGTAATACAAATTCGTTGATTATTTAATAAAGTTACTTAAGTGTTCAGTAGACACGCTATTTTGTTATTATGCAAGCCTAGTACGATGTTAACTCTAATTGTCATATTTATCAACACTCTAACATTTGGTATTTTACTACGTTTCCATGATCGTAAAGATCGTGTTGAATACGGATTTGGGGTCGATGCGTATCTAAAATACTGAGTGTTTCCATGAAGTGAATTGAATACGTATTCAATACGTTTACGATACACCAATCAGCTGTTTACGAAAGCCATAAGTAATAGTTGAGTTTAGAAATACCAACATTTTCTGTTTTTATGTGTGTGTGTTCTGTGTTGGTTTATATTAGGTTAAAGTAATACTACTACTAAACTACTAAGATGTTAACACCTACAGAATTTACTCATAAACCGCTAGCAACATTGAAGTGCGCATGACTGGATCGAATCAACTGTTTCCATGACATTCAATACACTTCAAATCCAGATACGATCCTAAAATTTACCGTATCGTATTTGGGCTTGGAGTGTGTTCAATACGTATTCAGTCACTGTTTCCACGAACACTTTCAATCTAAAAACTGTATTCAATCCGTATTCAACACGATTTTTACGATCATGGAAACGTAGTAATTTAGATTTTGCTTCGCAAGCTAGTACATAAATGTTACATTTATTTTTTAGTAAAATACGCAAATTTAGTGGCATAATAAATTTAACTAAACGTAGAATATCTGGAAACAATGGCTTTGTCAGTTAGGACTTCTATGCTTAACGGGGAAGTATTGTGTATTAACTCCATTATTAGGTGCAAAATGACGTAAATATTGTTACGAATGGCGCCATCTAGTGACAGAACTGTTTAAAATGGATTATGCAGTGCACTGTAATTATGATATATGGATGGTTCGCGTGTTTTCTGGAGACATTCTAGAGAGGGCGTTCTAGAACAGTCTAGTTTAGTGTAGAGAATTCTAGAAGTTATATTTTAAGTATATAAGGGTGATAATCTCGTATGCGGGACAGTCTTGAACTAGCGCGTAATTAGAACGGACGCTGTGAAAATAAATACGAAACGTGCATATAAATTTGTGTTAGTTAAAATAAATAGTTTAATTAGTGTTCTTCGTTACCAAGTAATTATTAAGTGTTAAATTAGTTTTAAATAAATACTTCTGTTAAAATATTATCGCCTGAAGATTATTTAAAAACCCTAAAACGTAACAATTGGTGTCAGGTGTAGGGTTTGGCGATAATTTTTTTTTGTAATAAAATAAATAAAAATGGCAATGCGACTAAAAGACCTGAAAGTGGTAGATCTCAAGAGGGAACTTGAGGAAAGGGATGAAGATACTAACGGAAAGAAGAAAGATCTTGTAGAACGGCTCCAAAAAGTGATGAAAGAGAACGGTGAGGATCCAGACAACCACGTTTTCGAGGTGGATGGTGGTATTACCGAACTAAAGGGAATGTTAGAAGAAAATTCTAGAAGCCTGCAGACGTTAGAAGAAAATTCTACAAACCTAGAAAAGAAGCTAGAAGAAAATTCTACAAACCTAGAAAAGAAGCTAGAGGAAAATTCCAGAAGCCTAGAAATAAGACTAGAAGAAAATTCTAGAAGTCTGCAGTGGTTAGAAGAAAATTCTAGAAGCTTAGAAAGAAGATTTGAAGAAAATTCTAGGAGCCTAGATCAGAAACTTGAAGAAAATTCTAAAATCTTAGAAGAAAAGCTATCAGAGGCTATGGAAAATTCCCGAAAGGAGCTAGAAGAACGCATTCAGCGAATGGAAATAAAATTGGTGCAGGAAAATTTGGCGGGTATTGACAACTTGTCCCAGCCGCAAGCGCAAGAAGTGATTAAACAAGAAGTAACCCAAGCGACCCCAATACATCATGGACAAAGTAAATTACCAACTTTCGCCGGCAAAACACCGCTAGCAGAACATATGACGCTTTTTGAAACAGCTGCCATGATAAACTCCTGGAATGAAACCACCAAAGCAGGTAACCTATCACTGACGCTACGTGGCGATGCTTTGGGAGTACTTCAAGCCATACCTCTAGCGGAACGACAGAACTACGCAGAACTTGTGAAACAGCTAGAAATGCGTTTCGGCCGCAACCACATGGAACAAGTATACCGATCACAATTGAAAAATCGCTTACAAAAGTCCACCGAAAGTTTACAAGAATATCAAGCAGAGGTATTCCGCTTAACCAGATGTGCGTATCCCACAGTTCCTGACGAAGTCAGAGAAAGTTTGACCATCGACAAATTCCTCGATGGGCTCCGAGATATCGAAACACAGCAAGCGGTGAAGTTGGCACGCTCAAGAACATTGAAGGAAGCTTTGTCGCAAGCCCTTGAGTTCGAAGCGGTCAAGCAATCCATACGAAGCCAGGCCCGAGTACGAACAGTAGAGAACTGCGCGGAGGGGAAACAGACAGATCCCGTTGAGGATTTTGTCGGAAAAGTGCTTGAAGCGATGAAATCAAGAACTAGTTACTGGAATTGCGGAAAAGTTGGACATTTGAAAAACAATTGTCCTCGGCTACGAAAGACATCTAGGCAGGCGGAAAACTAAAAAGGGTTGACGTGAAGGGGCAATCGTTGACCCGTATTGCTGACGCCCCTGAACCATCTGTAATTGTCGCAACGTTGAAAAGCCACACCAATAGTCTTTTTGTGACTGGCTTTGTAAACGCCCAGCCTCGAGATATGTTGCTAGATACTGGTACAACAATGACAATCATTCTCCCAGAGATTCTCAAAGGAAAGACGGCCATCTTGCCAACCAGATGGGCATTACGTACGGCTACTGGGGAGTCAGTCAACGTACTCGGGGAAACGATTGCCGACTTCCGCATTGGCGATACGAAATTCAGGTATCGCGTACTGATAGCGAACATAGAACAGGACGTAATTCTTGGAATGGACATAATGGCCGAATTTGGATTCAAATTGGACCTTCACGGAGGAATACTTCGAGTGAATGGGGAGGACATTGTTCTCATTCGCTCCAGAGATATGGCCACTCGTGTGATTCTGGCCAGTGACATAATGATTGAGCGGCGTAGCCAGGTGATTGCCTCAGCCACTCTAAATGAGAGGGTACCAGAAAACCAAATTGTGATGTTAGAACCAGACCCGAACAATAGTCTACCTCAAGGGGTTCTGTTTGCCAAAACGATAATCCAGACCAAGGTGGACGTTCCTGTCCGATTGATGAATCGATGAGTTTCGAAGTTTTACAAAACTAACATTTTACAAACTCTCACCCTACTATGGAACATTTACGTCATGCATAAATCACTTTACGTCTAAAAACCGACTCTAATTGCTAGCAATTTAGACTTAAATCCATTTACAGAATTACGTCACATGTGAGCTATCCAGTAGCATGATGATAAGTATGATAACTCTAATGCCCGGTTTCTGAAACGTCAAACAGCAGTTATCTGTTTGGTATCTGGCAATTTAACAAGGACTGTCTTTGTTAAATCGCCAGATACTGAGCATATAACTGCTGTTTGACGTTTCAGAAACCGGGCGTAAGTGCTGGTTTCTAATAACTTATATCCATGAGTAAATTATCTTTTTGTAGAAATAATATGTAGATACCGTGTGCATCAACCTGTTAACAAATCGTTCAACTGTTTCTATAAGTAGGTGGTCTCTTTTAGAAATTTGTACTGCTAGCTACACTAGCTACACATACTTAAATAACAAGCATATAAAACGTTTACAGCTTTACATATGAAAATTATGAGTAACTGGCAGTTACAGATTAATCTCAAGAATTAATGATTAAGTCATTCACTAAACGCTTAAATTCCTAGCATTTTAACATAATAATAGATTTAATGAATTGATTAGATAAGATTTCCGATTTATGTATAAAAAGAACGCACGCAATTTAAATATATTTTCCAAAATGAAGGTTGCTTTGATTCTAGCAGTTTGTATAGCTGGAGGTGAGTAGCAGTTAAATAATGGTGTTCAAATTGTATCTTTATTCTAATATTATATATTCTAATTATTAGCTTACAGTCAAGTTAGCGAAGGAGACATTCAATATTTCCTATGGAATAGTCGCACTACAAACGAAAGAATTTTTCCCAATAATTTTGGAAATAATATTATTAACAATGCTCCAATAAAGTTCTTAGTACACGGCTGGACTGAGAGCATCAATTCATTCTGGTATGCAGGTGCTCGAAACAATTATGTACGACTTGGAGCGAATGTTATTGGAGTAGATTGGTCTAGACACTCTCAATTAACTTATGCTACTTCTGTCGCTAGACTTAATGCAATAGGGTCGTTTATAGCAAGATTTGTTAGTAGCCTGTCTACTACCAGAGGGATTCCTACAAACAGGATTCACTTTATTGGGCACTCTCTCGGTGCACATCTTTCAGGATTTACAGGTAAAGTTTGAATGATTGCAGGTTTCTCAATGAACAATTGATATTTATTAGGCAAAAATTTGTTACAACAATCTGGGCAAAGATTGGGTAGAATTACCGGTTTAGACCCAGCTGGTCCCAGTTTCAGCGGAATTGCAAACAGCGGTCGACTTTGGCACACTGATGCAGACAGAGTAGATACAATTCTCACTGATTCCGGCTTGGGTGGTTTAGGAATTAGTGCGTCTCTTGGACATGTGAATTTCTGGCCCAATGGTGGAACTTCTAGTCAACCTGGATGCTTTGTTGGTAAGTCTTAAAATGTCATTACACAAATCTGTCAAAATTGTTGTATTTCTCCCGTATATCTTATGATATTGCACTGAGTAATCATTTTAAATATGTATGTACATATGTGTACTATATTTAGTTGACATATTATCCATTTAATGCATCTCAACTTACATACTGTTCAGTAAGCATTGTTAAAGGTATACGGGAGATTGAAAACCGTTCAAATTTAGTGTGCTTTGCAATTTTTATTTATTTAATAATTCTATAAATTTTAGTTCCTTGCAGTCACAATCGCGCTCCGTTATTCTTTAATGAAGGCATCTTGAGTGATAACTTCGTATCACGTCGCTGTTCGAGTTGGACCAATTTCCGATTGGGATTATGTAGGCTAAACCCCCAAAATCGTAT
The DNA here is from genome assembly GCA_004785975.1 of Popillia japonica. Lineage (NCBI taxonomy): Eukaryota > Metazoa > Arthropoda > Insecta > Coleoptera > Scarabaeidae > Popillia > Popillia japonica. Next base: position 11,671 of record SMLS01072598.1, read on the forward strand.
TGGGGAAAATGTGAATTTTTCAGTAACTGGAGACTTCTTTTTAACGACCAATTCTAATTCTCCATTTGCTCAAGGCTAAATTTATTGTAACTATATTCTTATGATGTATTAAACTTTTAAGAAGCTGTTGTTTCACTTGTAATGTTCTACTCTCTAAATTAAACAGTATTGCACTGACAATATATCATTGTTCCTATAAAAAGAAGTGTTAGAAGGCTTACAGCCAATAGTGTTAGGAAGTGCAAATGTTTCATATAGCAAGTCCACTATTGCCCTAAGCAGGTACAGAAGGTTGGGCGGCAGAATTATACATTACGGTAATTAGACCCTGAGAACTTACGGGGCAGTAGTATGGTGGCCAAAGGTGCAGCAGACAGAGGGGGCCAGGACACTGGGTGGGGTGCAGAGCCTGGCATGTCTCTGTTCCAGGGGCATGATGACATCGATTGCCATAGCGGCGTTGGAGGTTATCCTAAACCTGCCACCATTACATATCTACATTTAAGGAACTACTAGGTCCCTAATACCACATATATATATATAAATGTTGATGATGTCTACAACTTAGAATAAGCCTTTATGAAACAGTTTCTTCAATTGTTGAAGTTCCATAAATTTGTTAACGAGAGAATTATAGTTTTTTAAATGTTTGACAACCAAATCATCTATGCAAGCACTACTATTAATGAATTGATATATCATTCAATGTAATATTTTTCGACTCGATTTTGGACTTTCGTTCTAACTACCCACGCGTGAACGAGCGCCCAGCGAATCGATCAGTGTGCAAGACAAAGAAATCAAAGTGGGATAAATTGCATGAGGCGGAGTCTTAAATTGCAAAATATGCTATTTTGATGATTTATTCGTTCTGTCCAGGATACACATATATGTAGAGGTATGCTCGTTTCAAAACCAAATATCGTCAAAGTCGCGCATGACGTCACTGCGAAGGAAATTACATTTGAAATTTATTTCAAGAAAGGTTAAAATCGCTGGTTTTGTAGGCGGGATTTGTATTTTACAATAATGCTTCGCAATGACGTATGCATAAGATGCGCGTCAGCATAGCTCTATCTGTGTATCCTGGTTCTGTCGTATTTTAAATACATACCTATATCAGGGTTTATATTTTCTTACAGTTAGTATACCATTGCGTGTGTTGAAAGCATTATTAAATTATCTGCTTTACTTCAGTTGTTACATGTTCAAATTCCGATCTAATAAGTACATAATGTATGAATAAAAAATCTTGACACATAATAATAATAATAATGGTCTTTATTCCTTCGTATCTAACATGATTAACAAAGTAAACAATAATACAAATAATAATAACATAAAACAACGGCAATTTGTAAAAACATATGTAATAATAGTGATCCCTAAAAAAATTGGCATCTAATAGTAAAAGGAATATACATATATTTACTTATTCATTATTAGTTTACTGTTCAAAGAAGTGTTAGTTTGGTTTGATTTGAAATTACATTTAAGGTATTTATAAAAATATCACCGCAGATTTCATTAGGTTACGTTAGCACGAGAGTAGAGACAATTAAAATATATGCGTTTTATTCGCAAAAGAATGCAAAAATATTAGTATTAAAGTATTAAAATATACAGGGTGTTCGCGATATACAAAGCATGCTTTTAAGGGATGATAGCTACAACGATTTAGAAACAAAAACATATAATACACCTTGCGTCTATCTGTAAGCGTAAACGAGAAAAAAAATATTTGTCATGTCACAAACTTCGACGCATACTGTACAGCGACAGCCGATCAGTGCAGGATTTACCCGAGGATTACAGGCGTGTGTTCTTCCAAATGGACAACACATGGAGCGTTTCCTGTAATACATTTTCTCCTGTCTCTCAAAAAGATCCTTTTTAGGACCACCAATTTATCACAAATAAAAGAAAAGAACTAAATTTTGTAGTAGCCTTTACGAAAGAGCTTAAAGTGCCATAACATAATTGCAGTAATTACATTGATTTCATTCAATGCGACTTTCCCTCAACTTAAATTTTCATTTACCGATCGAAAGCATGCTTTGTATATCGCGGCAGCCTGTATAGTGCGGCGTAAATATTGATAAAAAGATACAGACTGATAATTTGTGTGAGATACTTTCATATATATTATTTTTCTATGGTATTTTCAAAACTATTTTTAATAAAAGTATAGCAATATTTTTTTTTGTGCGGATATCCAACAAAACCAACTTTTTCTTAGGGCTGGTATTTCGTCACAATTTCACCGCATTTCGTAAAATGTTATCAATACCAAAACAAATTTTTAGGGAAATAGTCCAATATAATAGTTATTTCAGCATTTCTCCTAATTTTTCATTTCCAATTGAATTATTTACACACATAATACTATTGCTTTACCATTGCTAAAGTGATAAATTACTTGCAATTTTCTAGGCGTAATAATAGTATACATACTGAGCCAATAAGTTTGAGGACAAGTTGAATTTCCTGCCTTGTATTTGTTTGTATAGGTTGGTCAAACTGACTGTAATGCTATTAAAAAATTACTTCCTTCCATTTTACAGCATTTTCTTAGTTGGTTAGTGTTCGTAGGCGTTTGGCGTTATTATAATTTTCTGTTATCTTAGTAATTCTGTTATCTTATTCGTGTTTTTGTTAGATTTTATTAAAACGATTACAAGTGTTGTTGGAATATTTAAAGAATAAGATTTTTCAGAATCGCTTACATACCTACTTGAGCCTGTTTTACACGTCGTTAAATTTACGCAAAAATTAACGAGAACATTTACGAATAAATTTTCTAACAAATTTACAAAACAATTTATGATTTTCTGTTTGCAACGTATCTCCAAATTTTTAACACAATTTACTGATGCATTAAGACAGGTTCTAAATAATTTACGAAAAAAATTAGTAGTAAATTTATTTACATAATTTTCTGTTTGATACGTGTCAAATCATTTATTCCTAAATTTATTTCTAAATTTTTCAAGAGAAAATCTAAAACTATATGCATGTGTATGTATATTCAATCGTCACAATTTTCGTGGGCGTAAGTTCATTAGGTTGGCAATGCCGAGACACCCCGGCGATAATGTGTTCCTCTTTTAGAAAGTTGCTAAACCATTTGCAACGTCCTCATCTACAGTTATCTGTTTCACTACCGGATACGTTTCTTGCAATAATCTTTATTCTTATCATAAAATTATTTGTATTAATGTATGCTGTGTTTATTCACGTTCATATCTAGTGGACGAAAAAGTTTATAACTCTTGAAATACATTACTTTAAAAAATAAAAATAATATTTTTTTTATTAATCATGTAATTTTTGTCACTTACTCTTCATCCACTAGTCTATAATTAAATGTTAATATTCCACTAATAAATTCTTA
>SMLS01072599.1:0-15122 GCA_004785975.1 Popillia japonica
CCCGTTGGCTGGGGGAGACATTACTTTAGAAAGAAAGTGTACATACGTTTGAAGCTACTGCTACTGGTAAATAATGCATTCGTTCACCAATGTTAGATGACTAATGTTTCTGTTACTATCTTTAGCACATTGCGTATACCTAAAAAATGCATTCGTTCACCAATTATATGACTTATGTTTCTGTTACTCTCCTTAGCACATTGCGTGTACCTATATTCGATAATTAATTGATTAAGCAACCCAGTGGGGTAATAATGGATTTACATATGTGGGTGTGTCATATTATCAGGTATTTCCACACCGGCACATATACAGGCTCTTCTTAAAAAATTTTGAAAAATGATGCTACAGACTCTAGCACTTAAAATATAAGGAACCAATCCAATCCAAAATTTTTGGTTAATTTTTAAAATGTTCTTTATTTTATTTTTATCTGTAATGGGTACATTGTTGGTTTCCATGCTGCGTAGGTAGTTGTTCCAAATTACTACTACAGGTCTTGCTGCTTATATTTGTGTGTATAAATGTGTTATTAAATGTGGATTTGTTGTAATATTATCTCGCTGTTAGCAATATTTTCTTACAACTAAAGATCATTGCCACCGCCGATGTTTTGGTAATGGTATTACTAACAAAATTGGTATTCGGTCCTCTGAGAAATATTCATCGGATTTCCATTTCGGTTCCCATTATAAAGGGCGACACCTACGACACCTATATGACGGTGTTTCGCAACAGCTAAATTTCAAAGAATTTATTAAACAAGAATTTGTTGTCGATATAGATTTAGTTGGTGTTGGAAATTGTAGTTAAGTTAGTTTTTTTAATCAAGCACCCTATACAATATCTACTTTAGTCTTATGAGGACTGTAAAAATACAAGTTAACTTACATCTCTTCATATTATAAAAGAAAATCATTGCTATATAGACCAATATAAATCATGAAACGCACAGGATAAAGCTATCGGTCAAAGATATAAAAAAATTTCATGAAAGCAGAAATTGCCTGTTTTCTTGGAAATATTATACACGGTAGGAAAATGATGAGCCTCTTCAAATTTCATGGATGACATTTGGATAATCAATTAGTACTAATATGTCAATCGAAAATTTCAAGAAAATTATGAACTTCTTTGAAATGTCCTTGATGATATTTCCAAATTCCAAGAACTTTTACAATTGTCCAAAGATATTATTCTATCGTTACATCTATCGTTCAAGCAATTACATTTAGAAAATATAGTGCCGTTTAGCTTTTTGCAGAAGAGTACTTGAAATAAAATAAATAGAAATTTGCTGAGTTCACACAGTAAACCAATTTAACCAACTTAACTAATGAAGCATTACTACTATTTACATTCAAACTTGGCTCATGTAATATTTTGAAAACTTTTTCTTGCTTACTACCGCCGTTATCAGTGGAAGCATTCAGATATGTATCGCTTTATATAAATAGCGCAAGAGTTGTACCTATTAGGATCAAATATGAGGCTTATGTAAAACAAATACCAGTGTATTTCCCGAGGTATAATGGGGGACGTTTCATGACATCGCATTACATAAAACAATTGTTACTAAGTTAGAAGACAGGGTAATAATCTACACAGATGCATCGAAAGCAGCAATGAGTTGTGGATGTGCCTTTTTTTATTCTAGTATAGAAAGAAGCCAACAATATAAATTGTGTGAAGCCATGTCAATACTTTCAGCAGAAGCGGAAGCAGTTCTTCAGGCATTGGCTTATATAGTTACACAACAAGCCAATAAATACGTGATAATAACTTACTCTAAAAGTGTTCTACAAGCGGTATCCGAACAAGTTTTATCGGGAGTGATTATCAGTCTATAGCAAAAGCGAATTTATTGGTTAAAGCGTGGTGCAAAAGATGGGAAGAAGCTAACCAGGAAAAAGGAACACATGGTTAACTAGCAGTGAAGTTTTGAAATATTTACTAGAAATAAAGAGTCGTGCTGTAGGAGTTGACCGTATTAGTATAAACCTAATAAGATTGACTTTGCCGCACACTTTAACTTACATTACTCATATAATTAACTGCTGCTTATATGATCATACTTTTCCAAATGTTTGGAAAACTGCGCTTGTAGTTCCCTTGCCGAAACATAATAACGCAGCAAATTTTTGTGCCCTTCGTCCCATTAGTATTTTACCAGTAATGAGCAAGGTGCTAGAAAAATAATTCACAACCAAATAAGTCAATATCTTTTCCAGTATGACTTTCTTCCTACCTGCCAATCAGGATTTAGACGGAATCATAGTTGCACTACAGCTTTGCTGAAAGTGACGGATGATCTGATTAATGCAAGAGATAAAAACAAATTAACGTTGCTAGTTCTTCTAGATTTCAGTAAGGCCTTCGATACTATTAATCACAAAACCCTGCTTTCAATTCTTCATCACATCGGATTTACTTATTCTGCAATTTCTTTGCTGAAATCTTTTCTACAGGGCAGATATCAGTCTGTGCATATCTTGGATAAAGTTTCCGAGCCGTTACGCTTATTACAGTGAGTACCCCAGAGTTCTATACTGGGTCCGCTATTATTCTGTATTTATACAATGTTCTTATCGAATTCAGTAAAACATTGCCAATTACAAATGTACGCCGATGACACCCAAATTTACAAATCCCTTAACGTTAATAATATTGATGGCTTTACGTGATATTAACACCGACTTGGAGGCTGTTGCGAGTTTGGCTAAGATCCATTCTCTCAGAATGAATCCGTCTAAAACTACAGCCATATTATTTGGAAGTCCACCTCACATTTCAAGGTATAGTGAAACCATTCTGGTTTTTTGTGGATAATACGTATATTCCGTTGTCAACTAGTCTGAAGAACTTGGGCATAATTTGTGATAATACCTTCAGATACAAACACTATGTGTCTAAAATGATCGGTGTGGCATATAGTAATTTAAAATTGCTGTATTCCAATCGAAATGTTTTCAACACAAAAACTAAAGCAATGCTTTACGAGAGCTTGGTGTTATCTGCTTTCACTTATGCCCTTCCCGTGTATGGACCGTGTTTAGATGCTGCCGATCGTCGTCGAATACAATTAGTACAGAATACATGTGTTAGGTATATTTTTAACCTAAGGAAATTTGATCGTATATCTCATCAGTTAACTGAACTTAAATGGCTCAACATGAACAATCGCATACTATTTCACTCCCTTGTGCTGTATATTAAAATAATTTATTTAAAAACACCTCATTATTTGTGGAATAAAATCAGAGTTCGCTCTGATGTGCATAACATTAATATACGTAACCGAGGATTAATAACCCCGCCCATTCACTATTCCTCTCTGTTTCAGAGATCGTTCACTTTCAATAGTTATTTTTTGTATAATAAGCTGCCATCATTTTTAAAAACGTTAGAACCTACTCCGTTCAGATATGCTGTTCGTCGCTACCTATTCGAAACTTAGTGTCAATTACAGTAAGATATTTATTCATTACACACATATCTTGTTAGAACTCACAGATTTTAGAATTAAGTTTATCTATAGGCAATATTTCATTTGTAAATATATTATAGACATCTAAGGATTTGATGTAAGAGCAGGGGGTAATGTTTAATCAAAATCCATCTGAACCACTCCTTGTGATTTTCGTAATTTTTATTTAGTTATCTTTTTTTGTCCAATTTACATTGTTTTGTATTCTTTTACGGATCACGAAAATAAAGACGTATTATTATTATTATTATTATGCGCTTATACACCCTACAGTGAATATTAAGTCATGGCATAGACGGTATCCCGTAACACGGCTATTCTATTCCTCTATTGCAAAATTGACGTTCAACTATAATCAAACACCATCATCCTCTCATCTGTTTATTCACTAATAAATTTTTACTTAAATAATTTATTACATATTTATATGATTTTAAAAAATTCCGATACAGTAATATAACCTAGCACATTACATAAGACACATAAGAGATTTAATAATTTAATTTACATTATTGTATTTTAATTCAAAGACGTAATATTTATTAGAAATCAGAAATCTATAAAGCAGGCGTCTTGTTTCCCGCCAGAATAAGATTGCGCTCCCAAAATAACCTGAAGTCGAGCTAGGTATACCGATTTAAGTCAGCAGCTGCAACAAAATTCCAATATACCCCTTGGTCCGTGAATTCAATTAAGAGAACAGCTGTTTTGAGCAGATACGATGGTGTTGGCGCGATCTGTCTTGAACGCCTTCGCTCTGGTTAGGTAAAAATACAGTACCTTTATCAATAGTCTAAGGACAAACAGTACACAATGTCAGGTCTCGCATTTTCCGTAAAATTTTGAAACTGAAGCACCTGCATTTATGTAGAAATGCAAAATATCGGAAACAGGATGGAAATAAGAAAAACCGTATTAAATAAATCCATTTTTTAAATCAATGTAACTTTTATAATATAATATATGTATAATATGTAAAAAATAAAGGTATAGCAATGTTTAGAATATACATAAGTTAAAAGTCTGCATTAAGTAGTATAAACGGTAGGTACTAGTTTTAATTTTTCTAGAATTGTTATGAATTCAACCAAAACACGCGGATAAACAACACGAATGGTAAGTTTTTCTCAGGCAGGTGATGGTGACCGTCGTTAATGAACGACTCAATGGTTAGAAAATATACTTTCGAAAAGAATTTTATTGCGAACCTAAGCAACAAAGAAGAATGGGAAGAATAACTCCCTAGAAGCAAATGCTGATAATTGGTATACATATGATTCCAAAACAGATAAGAGAACATGTGTACAAGTATTTGGATTAAGAACCAAACATTCAGAGCTAATGGAGACTTATGCCAGCGTGTTCTAAACAAAGATCTATGCTATTGGAAAATGTGCTCAATTGAATCTTGACAGGAATCAGCGGAAGCAAAGCGTTGCAATTTTCGCCGACTCAGTCAAGCAATAATAGCGCTGAGCTAACACCATTTTTCAGTCATTTGGACTTTTATAGGTAATAATAATATCAGTTTTACTAGTAAATTTTTCATTTTTCATTGTAACATTGTTGATGCGTTTGAGCTTGCTTTTCCCTTCAAATTTATTAGTAAGAAGTTTTTCCAAAAATCCAAAAAATGGTTCACGACTGATTTACACAATATGCGTAATAATTTAAATCTACTTTAACAGTTATGCGTTTATCATACAGAACAATTAAAAAATACGGTTAAGCTACAAAAAACAGTATGTAGACGTAATTAATAAAGCAAAATTATACGCGAATGACTTGTATGTGCACAATTCTACCAACAAACCGAAGGCGATGTGGTCTCTTATTGGAGCGGATCGAAAGCGTAGACCTGCAAACAAGACTGATGAGTGTTTAATGATTCCGGATACATTTAACAACTACTTTCAAAATATAGCATCAAATATTACTGCAGGATTGCCTCCCTCAAACGATAATCAATCGTTTTTATCACATTCTATACTTAGTAATTCGTTTAAACTAGTTAATGAAGTTCGTGACGATATTTTTCACTGAAGTTATTTGATGCTAGGGATGTTTATGGTCTAACCACAAATATACTAAAATTAGTAAAAAAAAAATCATTGTACCACTTACAAAATTGATTAACTTGAGCTTTCGGTCGGGCATTTTTCCGGACGAACTTAAATTTACATCTGTTATTCCATTGCACAAGAAGGGGGACGTCAGCGAGGCAGCAAATTATAGGCCAATCTCTACTTTACCGACGATTTCAAAAATTTTCGAGAAGTTAATTAAAAATAAAACAACTTTGTATTTTGAAAAAAAATCATTATTCTCCCCGAATCAATTCGGTTTTAGACAAGGAAGGTCCACTACCGCAGCCGTTATAGATTTTGTTGATTTTGCCTGTTGTGAACGCGGCGAGTATTGTGCGGCTACATTTTGTGATATTAGTAAAGCGTTCGATTGTGTTGATCACAACATTCTATTGCAAAAGCTTAAACTATATAATTTTGATCAACTGTCGTTAGTCGTTGAGTCTTATCTCTCTAATAAACGTCAGATTGTCAAAATAAATCATAATATTTCAAATGAAGTGACAATGCACTTGGGAGTGCCGCACGGTTCCATACTGGGACCTATTCTATTTTTAATATATATACATCAATGATTTTCCTAAACATGTGATGATTGGTAAATGTATACTCTTTGCGGATGACACTACAGTTCAGGTCAAATCCATAAATCCATAGATGGTTTGGAAGCCTTGGAGACCGCATCACTGGTGCGTGATTGTGCTGAAGACTGGTGCACATCAAATAGATTAGTGCTAAACACTAACAAAACAGTTTCAATGATTTTGTCTTTGAGAAATAATAGATTCTTTGATGATGCGACTCAGGTTAAATACTTGAGTTTTGCTTTGGACTCAAGGCTTAAGTGGGGACCTCACTGCGACGGTGTGGGGGTGAAACTGTTGTGCACTATATATCTTCTAAGAAACTCTCGGTATCGCTGAGCACTTCAAAAACGGCGTACTTTGCCTTGTTTCATTCTGTGATGTCGTATAGAATAATACTGTGCGGTCACAGCTCGTCGCGACACAGGATCTTTGGCTTACAACAGAGGGCGGTAAGAACTTTATATAAGTTACCTTTCCGCGCGGATTGTCGCGTCGCTTTTATGGAATTGAATATTTTGACCTTCCCGGGTCATTATATTCTAGACTGTCTGTTGTATATAAGGGATAATATGCACGCTTTTAATAGAAACACACCATCTCACACCTACAACACAAGATCTGGAAGGAAGTTGAGTGTACAATATACTCGACTAACTAGTACCTACACAAAACACTTACAACATGAGAGGCGTTAAATTTTGCAATGCTCTCCCTGATAAATTTAAAACTTTAAGTTCTAAATTATTTAAAGCAACCTCAAAAAAACTGTTGATCAATCATGCTATCTACAACGAGAATGAATATTTTAATTGTGTCAGTACATTGCACTCAAGCAATCTAGTATGAAGTCAGGTCAACCAAATCCTCTTTCATTCTGTTTTTATAATCTTATATTATTAATAATAATTTTTCTATGTACATCATATACAAATAAGTACTGTGATATTTTTGTTTGTAAAACTTATGTTTATGTTTGTTCTATACCACCATCTATGTGGTATAGACGGTTGCAAGTTTTGTATTTACAATGCAAGCACGAATAAATATTATTATTATTATTATTATTTTATTGTTATTATTATTATTATTATTATTATTATTATTATTATTTTCAACAGTTAATATAAGTTCATTTTGTTGTACTAATTATGATGTTAATTTATAACAAAAAAAACTAATTTTGTTAACTATTAAACATTGTATAACTTTAGAACTAAGCGGTTTTGGACATACATATGTATGTTCTTATGAACTTCTATGATCAAAATAACCCCAGGAATCAGCTCCTAATGTTTGGCGCATATATTGAGAATCACCCTGTATACACAAAAGATGGCAAATTAAGTTATTGAATAGTATATTATATTTATTACATAATCAATATGTAACATGTTTTACACATTTTGGTATACAGCCACATTCTTATATAGATAGATTTAGATATAATAAATTATATAGTTTACATACAGATATGATTTTCTTTTACTTTAAATTAAGTATGTATATAATTTCAAGCATTAAAAAAAACATGATTACGACATAAAAATGTTTAAATCCTTTCCCAGACCCAATCTCCCGGTAAGGGTGTATCGTTTTCAAAATTAAAATTCCATTTTTTTTTTGCTTGGTCCTTTATTTTATTTAACTCCATGTTGACGAATCCTTCTGGATTTTCATGATAATCGTTTGAAAATAATTGTCGTCTTACCGAATCTACTCGCAAATTGTTAATAGAAGGTGTTGCAGGCATGGTATGTCAGCCTATAAAAAAAAGATGTTAATAAAAAGGAATAATAAACAATTTCTTATTAATGTGAGTTAATGTTGTCACCACGGCTAATGGGATATTATTACACCATCAACACGTGTGGCGAAGTTGTTGTTTTGCATGGGCGAAAGAGAGAGAAAACACTGTAAACATTCTACCGGGTGCGCCATTAGTGTGTGGGCAGTATTTAGCATGAAAACTACCAGAGATAGGAAACTGAGGGTTCCTGTAAATCCATATGTATATAGTTTCATACTGCGCATTTTTTAAAATTATATACAAACGTACAGGATGTTACAAATTCGCGCAGCCAGCTTCTTCTTTTTTGTATTAAATAGTTTGCTATATTATTTAGTAAGTATTTTGACAGCCACCTAAAATACTTGCAATGATGCAATGATATATGGTTATATACACTTTCAGCCATTAGTTTTGGCAATATTTTGTCAAAATTTTTACATTTGCAGGTTTTGAAAATTAAAATGTTTTTATTGTAAGCGGATGTAGTATCGAGCGATATTCTTTTGTTCTCAATTTGGGGGCTAACACTTACATAAAAATTCCACAGGGTGTTAAATATGTTGTGGCACATTTTTAAATGCAAACTATATTTGTCGATATTACCAGCAAATTCCTTGTGAAATTCCCTGCAAAATGCTACCAAAAATGTAGTACTAATTTTCAGTATTTTCGGAGATTTTTACCATTTTATGAAAAATATTTTAATAATTTAATAAAAACGAAGCCATTTACCTCTGTTCATTTGTTCTTTTTATGTAAATTGTTATTAATTAATTAATGTATGTATGGCAAATAATAACCGAAAAACAAAACCTTCTCTCGCAATCCATCTATTAGTAAACACCCAATCTATGTATGTACGCTCTTGCAGCAGCACCGTAATGTGCGGGTGCACCATCGTGTCCATGAAGTTATCTGGAAGACCTTCTAGTATCACTGGTATATTATTTTTTAAAAAGTTTCTATAAATTTCGCAATTTAGAGTATTTTGAATGAAAAAAAGGCCTAGAACGGTGTTTTCTAAAATGCTTCCCCAAGTGTTTTGATATAAGACTGGCTGAATAAAATGAGGGTTTTTTGTGTCATAGTAGTGTACATTCTTTCTGTTCATAATTCCAGAATTACTAAATGTTGCTACGTCTATGAAAAGCACATGATCTAAAAAAAATAATTTTGACGTAATCATAAAAACAGCCACTCACAATACATAATTATTTCCAAATCTGTTCGTAGCCATGGGGAATATTAATTTTCTTAAAATTCTCCTCGCGGCACAGTGGAGCAGATAACCAGATTAGGGCGATATAAATCTATACATATTTCAAATATTATCTAGGAACACGATTACGTATTTTCATATCTGTCATATAACCATTATAACAGATAGTTTATATTATAATCGCTAAATCAGCTTCTTTACTGAGATCCAGACTGTTGCAGCAGTACGTTTTAAACACTCCGAGTTTACTTTAAACTGTACTGATTTCGGGAAGCGAATTCACGTGCTTATTGTATTTATTTTTGTTAAGTCCATATCTTATTTTCCCGAAATTTTTTTCTTTCTAGGTCAGTTACAACACTCTAATTCGAATAAAGACCAAATTTATTCCAAAACCTTTACAACATAATTTGGTTTTCGTTACAACTATAGGTACACAAATTATATTGTAAAGGTTTTGGAATAAATTTGATCTTTATTCGAATTCGAGTGTTGTAATTGACCTAGAAGTGGAAAAAATATCAGGAAAATAAAATAAGTACAAAAAGTTCATAAAAATACATACAGTGTGTCCCCGGATGAAGTTGACAAGAGGAAAAAGTTTTTATAATTGATTTTACCGCAAAAAGTCATTCTTTAGAAAAAGTTCTACTTGTGGAGTTGATAAGTTAACCATCGAAAAATTTCAGATAAAATGTACAGAATGTCCACAAATCAAGATAACATGAAAATGCTTCAACAGAAGAGCATCATTTATTGCACATTTTATGGTTTAAGTACAAAATTTCAATTAATCAAAGTCAGCAAAAATTACTATCCAAGGCCGCCTCCAACTTCCACACAAACCTCCGCCCTTTTAATAAATTCACCATAAACTTTGCGTATGGTTTGTGGTACATTGATCTTATTTACTGCATCCTGTATTCGTGCTTTTAGTATTTCCCGATCATGCGGCAGGTCATTTGCGTAAACTTTTTGCTTTAAAATACCCCACCAAAAAAACACAAGAGGTGTCAGGTCAGGTGATCTAGCAGGAAGATTTATTGGTCGAAATCTTCCCATCCATCTTTCTCCGAACTGATCTGTCAACCATTGTCGGACCAAAAACGTTGCATGACCAGGGCATCCGTCTTGTTGCCAGAAAATGTTACGCCGCATTTCTAGCGGTTTCTAAAAAACGCACATAAACATGTTGATTCAAATTCTCTTCAATAAAATATGGTCCAGCATTTCGATCGTAAAAAATTCCGCACCAAACATTTACTCTTATAACGTCGACTTCGTTTTTGAATGGCGTAATTTGGATTATGAAAAGCCCAATAGCGACTGTTTTGTGATGAAACGTGACCATTTGAATGAATTTTTTCAGGAAACATATCTATAGCGTATCGATAAGATACGCTTCCAATTCCGTAACATTTAATCAAGTAAATACATACGTTCTTCGATAGTTAACATTTTGCAAGTTCAACGGAAAATAACTGACAATTCTACAATTGACGACGTTTGACAGTTCAATATTATTAGACAATACAACAACCTTTGATTGCAAAGATTAATTATGGTTATCTACATTAATTTCCAAATAACACGTTCTCTCAATTAAACATACCAAGATACAATCATAATACCTAGTCAAACTTTAGACTTAAAATTTGTATTTTAACTAATTTTATGTTGTTAAAGAAATTTTTCTGTTAACAGTAAACTCTAAAATTCAATAAATGATACTTTTCTGTTGAAGCATTTTCATGATATCTTAATTTGTGGACATTCTGTATAATCTTAAATTTTTCGATGGTTAACTTATCTACTCAACAAGCAGAACTTTTTCTAAACAATGATTTTTTTTATCGTAAAATAAATAATAAAATTTGTTTCCTCTTGTCAACTGCATCCGGGGACACACTGTATACTAGTTAAGTCCAAAATGGCTGAAGAAGATTCGGGTATGTACCTATATTACATATGTTTAGCTTTTGATTAAGTGATATTGTTTTTTTATGAAAATAAGGTTTTTATAATGTGTATATAAGTATCTTACATTTTGAAGTTTGACATCGATTCTCAAAGTGATCTAAAGATTTCTAAGATTTCAAACTCTTTTATAAGCACTTCTGTAAAATTTTATTTTACAACTCAAACAAGAAAGTGACATGAAAAGAAAGATGTAACTAATTGTCTAAAATTTATTTCTTTAAGTATGGTTTTGGAAAATCTAATGAATGCTATTCCTACAGCTGGCAAGAAAATCCAACCTTTAGTTGTCCAGTAGCTTATAGTGTATGTGAAATTAAAATTAAAATTACTAAATTTAAATGAGCTACAACAAAAGGATCTCAAAAGAAAATTAGACACGTTTTATGTTAACTACAAATCAAGATGGGAAAGATGTTCACTAAATCGCAAGGTGTTTACGGATAAGCATAGAGAATGTATAAAGCAAGATTTTGAGATGCTATCTTCGTTAAAAACAAAAAGAGAACAGAGACCAGGACGGCCACTAAAATCTAGATTTGATGATATTTCTCTGCGCAGTAAAGAGAGGAGAGCAGAATCACTGCCGAGAAGTATTTCGCCCGAAGAATTGTCGTTTGCTGCTAGTAGTTCTATCGGAGCCCTTGGAGAAAGAACCACGGCAAAACATTTAATAGTGGCTACTCAAACAGCCAAGGTATTGGCAGAAAGAAAGCGCCAAATAAAAACAGATTTTAGAAAAAAGATGGTATTACTTGTGGACGTTCCAAAACCCCGACGAAGCGGTACTACTAATGATAGGAATACTGCTCGTTTTTTTTTTAATGCAGAGCTTTCTCCTCAAATAACGTGCGTTGATAAAACTATTATCGAAAGGTTTCACGTAATTTGCAGACAATTTCCTGTGGATACGAACTAAACTCAGAAAAGAATGATCTCTATGCCAAAGAGACAGCAAAAATACTGATAATTATTTTATCCTTGGTATTTTATGCCAGTTTCGGTTCATAAGTTACTAATTCATAGGAGTGAAATAATAAACTCTCTAATGATTTCAATCGGTAAATTATCAGAAGAGGCACAGGAATGCAAGTTTAAAGATTTCAAAAACTTTCAGATACAAGAAACATTTCTCGTATAAAAACCAACAAAGATCTAATAAATATATTACTGGTATCTTCTGATCCACATGTAACAGGATTACGAAAATTGCTAAAGTTAGAATAAATTAGGTTTGAAAGTACTATCTTTATTGAAAACACTTACAGACTGAAGCTAATGACAGTAGTCACAAGAACACAATAAGTTCTTCCGATAGCGACTATTGAAAATAAATATACATATACATGTAGACGTAAATAAATATAAATTAAGTATTTCTGTAAAACTTGAATTTTTATAGTTTCAAATATGACTTTTTAAGGACAATAACGTATGTGGTTTTTTGAGATACACTTATTTATAGTGAAAAAAGATATTATTGAAAATTAGAGCGATTAGCTTTACGCAATAGTTTTGTCGCTCTAACCTAGCTTCCTGGCCCATTGTGCGCGGTAGTGGTTGTAATTTCATGTTGTTTCGAAATTGCCCTTGTAGACACGTGCGAATTTTCCACAACGGATTGAGTGACTATCACTTCATTATCTTCTGTAGCCATAGTTTTTTTCCTTTCATGTTTGAGGTAATTCATTGAACCCGGTCAAACAAACCTTATTAATAAATTGTCAAAGCTCTTATCATCCGGTGTTCTGCAGTTAGGATATTTCGCTGCATACATTTTTGATGCTAGTAGTGAATATCTGTTCCGAGCGCTAAGAAAAAATACGATGTCTACGAGTTCGTCCTTCGAGAAATTCATTTTGAATTGAAATAGCTAAAACATAACAGGAACAAAACTTCAACAAATACTCGGAAACCGGATTATTGTAATACGTAATAACAAAAACGGGCGATAATAAAATTATAACAAATTTGAAACGTAAGAATACACAAAAGAAACTGCAAAAATGTGGAAATTTTAAATAGATATTCCACAATTCTCAGTTATGTTTGAAAATCATGGCTATCTAACCATGTTGGAGTGATCCATATATTGAATATTGTTAAAATATTTTCCATAGAATGGTAAAAAATACTGTAAATTCGAGCTACATTTTTTTTCTATTTTGAAGGTAATTTCCTAAGGATTTTGCTGGTAATATTGAAAAATATAGTTGGCATTTAAAAAATCGAAAAAAACGTTTGCATTTCGGCAAATGTGCCGCGACATCTTTAACACTGTGTAGTTTTTACGTTACACCACCTTGAAACAGTATAAAGTGTTAGCCCCCAAATTGATAACAAAAGAATAACGCTCTATACTACATCCTCTTGCAACATAAACATTTTAAATCTCAAAAGCTGCAAACATAAAAATTTAAAATAATAACAAATTTACAATAACAATAATAATAATGCACGTTTATTGGCCTAAGTAAATAATACCTAAGAATGAATTTCATAAATACAATTCAGCTAAAGAGGGTTTATTCAGGTTGATTGTGAGATCACCTGTTCTCCCATAAACCCCTAACATCAATTATTTAATGAAACCAAAAGACAGAAAATACATACATGGTTAACTTGAGTAACGAGAAAACAAAAAGAAACGAAGAATAGAAGTAGAATACCTTAACAACTAAATAAGTCAGTACGTGAGGCACACACATGACCCGCATCACTAATGTTTTAAAGTTAATAAAAGATTGCTCGTCAAATAACATCTGTATATATTTATGTTTGAATACATCAAGGAACAGCTCATCGTTTCTGGTGAAACAGCATTCATAACTTTGGTAACCTGATAAGAGAACAAACGTTGAAAAAGTTCAAGCCTATGTTGAGGAATAGTTATAACACCTCTGAGCCGGATATTAATATTATGTATAGTCTTTTTCACAATCTACGAACCTCCTGAATGTTTACACAATTCATTCAATTAAAATCATCGGATAGAATGCTGTAATACACCTGAACATCATCAGCATCTAAATGCACGGAACAATTCTTCAAAGCTGTTGGAAAAACACACGTGTATATAATAAATAGTAGTGGGCCAAGTATCGACCCTATATTCACCACACAAGAAGAAAAAATTTTAGTTTTTACTTTTTTAATCCTATTAGCCAGGTAATTTCTGACTGATCAACTTGACTACATCATCATGGAAGCCAATGTAATGTAAGATAGAGAGCACAACCTTACGTTTAACTGTGAAAGCCATACTATAATCTAACATTACGACAAAGCTAAGTTTACCATCATCAGTAGCATTTAAAATATCATTAGTTAGGCCGAATAAGGCTGTACCACAACTATGTTGTTCCCGAAACCCAGATTGCCAAAACTAATGGTCGAAATTGTACATATCCATATGTCATAGGTGGTAAAAAACTACCAAATAAGCAGGAATAATAAATTATTTCTTATTAATGCAAGTTAATGTTCACGTCCAGTGGGGTGTCCGTTCTTATGAAAAATGTTACGCATCTTTTTTATCTATTTATTTGTGCTTACTTTATTATTAGAACGGAAACTAATAATTTGTAAATTATTCTTCGGTTGATATTTGCTTTCCAGAACTCTGGTCAAGTTGACTCTCTTACAAAGCAAAAGAGATTGAAAACGCTGTAAATATTGTAAACAAATTTTCTTTTCTAGTTAGTATTCGACAAACACGTTTTAATTTTTTGGCTGATTTGAAGTAACGCTGTAGTTACAAAAATAAATATAATTAATGAATACTAAACTAAGAAAACACTATTTGAACGCTTAACAAAAACTAAAAATCAAAGTTTTACATGTATGTACCTGTACAATATGATCCTATATTTCTACCCTCTAGAAGGCAATGACAGTTTTCCATTTTAAACTTAAGTTGGTACTATTAGGTATGTATGTAAGTCGACTTATTTTGCACCGTGTGTATTATACAGGT
>SMLS01072602.1:0-28449 GCA_004785975.1 Popillia japonica
TTTCTCGTAATTCTATTTGTCTTCATTCTTGCTATATATCCGTACCAGTTCAGCTATTTTTTCCTAATTTTCCTCACTATTGGTTCTTGCTTTGTTATTTTTCTGATGTCTTCGTTCTTGATCCTATCACATTTTGTTTTCCCCGCTATTTTTCTTAGATGATTCATCTCCATTGCCTGAATTCTTTACTCATCTTCCTTTCTCAATGTCCAGTTTTCCAGATTTTTGTCTCCATATCAATATCCCTGCCCTAGAATTGTCTTATTTAATAATTAGTATTTTCTTGTTGATTTGTTTTATCTGTTAATTAATTCTCTGTCCATTTTGCCATCCTCTGTCAATATGCTTCCAAGATAGTCATATGCCGTTACCCTCTGTAATGTCTTATCTTTACACTTAATTTCGTTGTTTAACTATTCTGTCCATCATTACCATTGAACTCTTTGATTTGTAAACTCCTTGATTTGCAATATTCATGGTAATATTGCAAATCAAGGAACTCAATTCCAAAAATTTATTGTAGTTATTTAGGTTCCAGGAGGCCTCTAGTGTTGAGAATACTAATTTACTTCGTGCTTCCTTGCTTCATAGGCACTGACAAGTTAGAAATCAGTTTACAATAAAAATGTAGGAACGACCAAATATTTAATAATTTTTCGTTGAAGGTAAAACTATTTTTCTTGATCTAATTTTGCAACTGTTTGTAGTGGTCCTCGGTTTGGCCACGACCTCGCTATGCGACTTGCAACAATACCAGAAGTGTTAATGACTTGTGTGGATACTACAGGATCCATGACTGGATCCTGGCAAGGAGAAAGCAATATTCTTAGGATGTATGGCTGTCATGGGATAAACGTCCTGATAGTTTAGTGTCACGATTAAGTGGCTTCTATTACGCTCGATAATGCAGTGTAGTGATGTTTAATCTCTCTCTAATACAAGCTGGTGAAGTTGCTGAATAGGACTTTCCAAAAGAGGGCGGTCATCAAGCCAGTTGCACACATGCCTTTTCGGCAAACTTTTGCGGTTTCAAATTACCCAATTCAATATTTTTAGGATAGTGTCTATCTTAAGAATGCTGTTTCCTGCTTGCAAGCCATGGTTTAGTCATGTTTTCACTAGAATTACAATCAATCGTAAGTGACAACCATCGTTTATACATTTGAACTTTCAATTTGCTTGTCGTAATTTCGCAAAAAATCAACTTTTCTCTGTTTGAGTGTAGATAAAGGGCCTATAAAGATACGTGGAAGTAACCATCACAACGAAAACCATAGTGAACTATCATGATATAGGTGAAAAAATTGGTTACTGACAATTGACTATTGATGAACTATTAACGAATTTGTATCTACAATGGAATAATATACAAGAACGTATACCGTAATACATGATTCCTTAGAATCAATCAAATTTATCAAAGTCTTCATCAAGACTTATATAAGTTGTATATATTTGTTTGTTCAACAAAAATAATTTTTTTGACATTCCTTGATTGAACCGCTTTCTGAAATTCTTCTATTCTTGTTCTCTCCACTGTTGTGGGGAGAAAATGTATTTTTTAAACATCCATTATTTTCTTTTTATTTTAATACCCACCTGGAAAGATGGTTTTATGTCTCAGCAGATTATTCTAGACAAGGCTGTGCCACGTATACAGCGTTAGTAAAAAGTCCCGAAACGGTCGAATAACTTTGTTAGTTGAAAATTATGATTTCTGAAATTTGGTATGGGGGTATAGTTAATATAAATGCATTTTATGCAATACAGTTTATATTTTTTTCACTTCCGGTTTAATCGGCAATACGTCCAACTTTTTTTTTTAAACGGAACGCCCAGATTTTTTTAACACTTTTGAATGCAAAATAAAAAACTACGTTCAGAAAGTATTAAGATGTTTATTTTTATTCACAAGAAAACAGTTAAAAAATTTAAAGTGTCCTAATACAGAAAAAACAAGGTACATTTGAAAAAAGTTGTTGTTTAGTGTTTGCATTCCTTTTGCCGTCACATTTGACAATTTTAAAAGCCTTTTAACTTTTGCATCGCTATAAATTTACTTATTTTAGACATTGACACATTTGAAAATGGCAGTAAAACTTACTGAATCAGAACGAATTGAGATATTAATGATGCGTGGGTACGGTGATCGTCAACGTTCTTTTGAAGAGGTTCGTATTTTGTTTAATACTGTTTATCCGGATCGTCAGATTAGTAAAAATACGGTATGCCGAACAATTCAAAAGTTTGAAGTCTTTCGTCAGGTGAAGGATTTACCTAGAAGGGGACGTCCATTAACAACAACAGATGAAGAAACTAGTTTGAATGTGTTACTTACAGTGGAAGAAAATCATCACGTGTCCACAACAGAATTAGGTCAAATTCATGAGATCTCTCAAAAATCTGCCCATAAGATTCTTAAATCAGCAAGAATGAAAGCCTATAAAATGTATCCCGTCCATGAGTTAACTGAAGATGATCCAGATCGTAGACTACATTTTTGCGAAACAATGACGGAATTGATCGAGCAGCAGCCTAATGTTTTAGATCACATAATTTTTTCAGATGAGGCAACGTTTTGTCTCAACGGCACTGTGAACAGACATAATTGTCGCTACTGGTCAATTGAAAATCCCCATTGGATTGAAGAAGTCCATACACAGCGTCCTCAAAAGATGAATGTCTGGGCTGGTCTTGTTGGAAACAACATTATAGGACCATTTTTTATAAGGGGAAATTTAACTGGCAACGTCTACTTAAATTTATTGTGAAATGAGGTTGTTCCAGCACTTGCGGCCCTCTTTTCAAATGCAAAAAGATGGAGCTCCCCCCCCCCCCACTGTGCCCATAATGTCCGCGATTTTTGAATGAAATTTTTCCGGAACGTTGGATCGGACGTAGAGGAGCAATCGAATGGCCAGCACGTTCGCTAGATTTCTCGCCATTAGATTTTTTCTTTTGGGGTCACTTGAAATGTCAAGTGTACAAAAATCGTCTCCATAATCTTGAACCATTGGAAGAGAGAATAGTTCAAGAAGCCAATCGTATCACTCCAGAACAAATACAAAATTCAATAAGAAATTTTACTGACCGTTTACATTTTTGTCAAATTGCAAATGGAGAGCATTTTGAACAATTATTGTAATCGCAACCTGAATAGACAGGTATCTTAATTTTTCTGTATTAGGACACTTTTTTAATTTTTTAAGTGTTTTCT
Organism: Popillia japonica; assembly: GCA_004785975.1. NCBI lineage: Eukaryota > Metazoa > Arthropoda > Insecta > Coleoptera > Scarabaeidae > Popillia > Popillia japonica. The sequence goes on from SMLS01072602.1 coordinate 3,218, forward strand.
TGTGAATAAAAATAAACATCTTAATACTTCCTGAACGTAGTTTTTTATTTTGCATTCAAAAGTGTTAAAAAAATCTGGGCGTTCCGTTAAAAAAAAAGTTGGACGTATTGCCGATTAAAGCGGAAGTGAAAAAAATATAAACTATTTTGCATAAAATGCATTTATATTAACTATACCCCCATACAAAATTTCAGATCATCATAATTTTCAAATAACAAAGTTATTCGACCCTTCCGGGACTTTTTACTAACGCTGTATATCTGCTACTCATTTCGTCTTGTTTGATTCTTTGACAATTTCTTCATCATTAAAAAACTCTCTCTAACGGATCAGTGGATTTGTCGTCAATGAGTCGGTTAGCGTATGGTGAATATTTTTACCAGAAAATATTGACTTATTAATCCAATAAAGCATATAGTTTGAGTGGCTCGTTTCAATGTTGCAGGGTTTTGTCAGAACTATTGATAGATCTTCAATATGTTAAGCAAGACAGATTCATTTCGTCAGATCAATTCATTTAACTGGTCTGTCAACAAATAAAGCTTTCACATTTGGAGCTTAAGAAACCCAAGGGGAATAAGAAAGCCAATACTTGAACGGTGTATTTGGTGAAACAAGCAATTACGTGAAATATTTCCAGATTGTAGTATTCTACGCACTGCAGAAGTGCAGATTCTATGATGTGACACCGGTGGAGTATCTTTATATGGGTATAGAAGTATAATGTTGTGTGTAAATTTGTGCACATAGATTCTGTGGATAGAGAACATGCGATTGCAAAAGCTCCTCCCAGCCATTTAGAACGATTAAAACTTTCTTCATAACTAATGTTTACAACGAATTATGCATACAAATATGCGGATACTTTCATGTATACTTCAGCAATATAAATCGTGACTGTCAGTTTTTCTCATAAAATCTACCGCGATTTCAGAATTTAGCCGTAAACAGCTCGATTGTAATATATCTAATGATTAGCTTGTAATTTGTGTCTTTCCATACAACTTACCTTACATCCAACATATACGCATGCACCTATCTGTTCTATTTTGGTCGTCTATCATCCTATGCGTAAGATGCACCTACTTTATCGGCATCTCGTTCACACCATCACATAGAGTTTATCCTCCGACTACTTCTTGATCCGACATTAAGTAGACAAATTAATAGCATCCAGCTCCGTACTAAGAATCCTAAATCGTTCCGGGCAAATTGGTGGTGTGGGAAATAAATTATATGCTTCGCTATTCACGGTGGGTAATTTATAAGTCTACATTTTGAATGAAATTCATTCCACTGCGCTTCGTTTACCTATAATCAAGAGGGATTTTTATTGAAATTAGATTGAGTGTGCGCACGCCTAATATCTATCTGTGTTTACTAGGGTGGTATTAGTTTGGAATAGCTTTCGTGCGGATCGTTTAATTTGAAGATGTTGCGTATGATTAGTTTTCTAGAATATAGCATCAGTTGGTGTATATTTTAAGATTAAAATTAGCGAAATTTGTTTTTTTAAGACATGAATTATTCAAAACCCTCGGTTGAACACCGAAAAATATCTCTAAGGCAGTTGGCTTGAATACTATCCCATCGATTCTGTTTTCAGGTTTATCAAATTGCTAGCGTAAGAATTGAATAAAAAAGAGAAGTTTTCCTGCATCATGAAACCAATTGCTACAGTCTCATCTACCTCAATACTACTTGGAATAAAGTAGAATTAACTGTCAATTTTTATATTAAAAGTAACAGCTTTGAATGCCAAGCTTGACGAATTAATATCATTCTCTGTGGCACAGAAGATGGCTCTTGCGCCACTCATTTAAAAGTTCTTACTAATATGCAACCGGCGCCATAAAACGCACTTACAATGTTATGGCTTCAAATGCTTCCCTCACAATTCGCATTTTTTGTGATAATTCGCAAATTTAACAAAATGTTATGAATAAATCAAATCATCAAATTTGAACACGTTTATCCGTTAAGATCCAAGAACGACATATAATGTAAGCAAAATGATTCGCCTCCACATTACAATGTCTGCATAAGTTTCTGGCTCATCACGTTTGCGAACGTTGGATTGGAGTAAAATTGTATTATTGTAAAGTGGTTAAACATAATTCATTTGAAGATTTACGGAGTGACTCGTTCCAATGTAATGCTCTGTACATTTCATAATAGCACAGTTACTAATAAGTGCCAGCCTTTAATTTATGGCTGCCATTTGTGATTAGTGTTGCGTTTAGAGTTGAAGCATTTAGTTCAAATCGACCTATATTATGTATACATCATTGTAATTATAAATTGATGACTCTCTTAGACAAACAAAAGGCAATGCAACGACTGTCGTCCATAAAATCTCGTAGGGAGATATACTTAGTATCTACTTAAATCTTTATAGACGATGCAACATTGTTGCTCTTCTAACGGGAGTTTAAAGCCTGCTTGAAGTATTTGAAGCCGCTACAAGGTAATATAGGTATATGAATGTATGTACACATACATATATAGATTTTTAACTGTTTTATGTAGAAATCATCTAGTCTTAGGTGAGCTATATATAGATACACAAATTAGCTACGTCAAATTTACGAAGATGCAATGTCGTTCTTAGGTAATGATGCACAGTTACTTTACAACTTGAAGATCTTAACGGAAAGAACTACGTTTTAGTTTGTGCATAATGGTGTACAGTGCAACGTTATAAGTTTTAGAAACTAATAAAGGTTAAATATTATTGTTTAAAATATACATATGTATATGCATTTCGTGCGAAACGCAGTTTTCATTATCATAACTTTATTTATTATTTCAAAAAGAGCAATACACTGTAGTACGTTACTTGCAAATACTATAGACAATCAACAGAGAGTAGATGGATGGATGTTTGATCGTCTTCCCCATAAAATCTACATTCAGCTTCCGTCATTATTCCCAGCCTACTTAGGTGTCCATTCAGTTTGGAGTGTCCTCAAAGAATTCCTAATGCATTCTGAAGATTTCTTTTGGCTTTTAGCTTCCCAGTATTTGGATTTTCTTTGATCTGCTTTACTTTTGAGCTTCTCTAGTATAATGCTGCTACTTATTTCCCTAAGAGATTCTGGCCGCACAAAAGGTATTCTGCCCCTCTCCCTCGCCTTTTCTCTTCTTAGAGAGATTGTTTGTTATTTCGTTTCCTTTTAGCGTTATCTTGTTACTTTTTCCGAGCTGGTTTAGTTTGTCTAGGCGCTCCCAAACTATCTTGGAGGTGACAATATTAGAGTTCAGCGCCCTCACATCTGCTTGACCATCAGACATGCTAATCTCTTGCTGTTCGTAGTTTCTCTCAATGTTGAACTGGATGAATTTTTTCTATTGCGTAATTTTACGCCTGCAGATGCTTGGGTACATCCCCAAGCTTTCGAAATGTTCGGTTCTAGGTTCCTTCACCTGTTTTGAAGCCAGCAGTGTACCAGAGACGGTATCTTTGTCCCATTCGCTCTTGGTAGCAATCTTTGTGATAATTTCTTTTTGCAGAGATGAACTTTCTTGGCAAATCGAGTTGGCGCATGTTCCAGGTTTCCTCACCTTCAGGCTGAGGTTTATGTCTGGTCAATCCTTCCCTAATGAGTCGTTGATTGTACTCTAATTTTAGTAGTTTAATTATTTAGATATTATGCAATATTTATTTATATTTGGTGGGAAGGTTTTAAGTGCAAAATACTTTCTTCTAATATGTTTTCACAACAACACCTCTCAAATATGAGTTTGTAGTCGATACACTCTTCATTCAATTGTTTTTTAATATCCTGTAATTACAGTAAGTTAGAGAGTTACAAATATACTTGCCTTCTACTTGAGTCTAGAAGTAAATAGGAGATCTTTAGTTGTCTTTTATTTACCATAAAGGAATACCCTTAACGTAGATAACAGTGGATTGATTAGGATAGATTCTGAAGGTAAATTACAACAATCATTATATCTTAGCAGTTGAATAGTATAATCATCATTTAATAAGATTAGAATTTTAGCAACGCTCTTCAACAAAAGTCAACAATTTTCCGAGATATAACAACAGGCGACTCCACCAAAATTGAATGGAACAAACAGCTCAATCTAGAAGTGTTTTTTTTACTAGATTGGCAGCAACAATTAGAATGATTTGAAAATCATTTTTGCAACAAGTTTACAACTGTTCGAGAAACAGACATCAATGTAGTATTACTGTCATGATTATATTCAATTTTCACCGTAATAAACTGCTCACTGCTTCTATTGCAAATGGCTAACTTACTTTTAGGTCAGCAATAATAGAAGCAGAATGTTAGCGGGATGTCTAGGAATACGTAATACCTCACATATGACTCTAGCTGTATATTTACGCTAGGAAACTGGTTTTACTTAGCATAATCAGCATTATAGAAGGCAAATCGAGAGAACTAATCGACAGAACTACTACCTGCGGACGAGCGGTACAGTTTGTATTATACCACCAGGCGCTTAATGGCAAATTGCTATCGCAGTCGATTAATTGAAATGTGGATTTAATATAGACCGATAGTATTTGACGTAAATGCTGTTATTTGCATTACTACTACCGCATGGTTGGTATCCTATTTCATATTTCATGCTATTAGCACCTTAATGGGCGAATTATGGGAATCGATTATACGTGCATTAATTACAACCAATAGGAATAAGTATTACGTACTATTAGCGTCGGTTTACATTCCTAATCCAATATAGAAGATAAAGAAAAATGGATTTAACGGATGAACGCTTAAAAGTCTTTAAAGCGGCGACTACTAATCTTTACAGATTAGCGGAGTTAAATGGAACTGCAACTGTGAAGCAGGTGTTAATACAAGTTTACTTCTTACAATTTTGAATTAGAACTAAGATATCAATTGATTTAAGAAAAAAAATTCTAAATGCTATATGTTAAAGAAAAGAAATTTGTTCTCTCTGTCATTCTAGAAATAATTTTTGTTTCTTTAGAAATTTGGGAATGGGGAGGGAGGCTAAACATAATTTCCCAAAAGCACCGTCTTCTTGTATCTCATTTCCCACGTTGATACTGCATACCATTTTCTGCGTTTAATTTTACTGGGCAAGTTGCTAATCCAGGAACTTTGCTGTCACTATCCTTTAGTGGTCAGGCCTTTACAGCAGATTAAGTTCTTAAAATAATTAACAGTTTAAAGGTAAATTATTTTGCGATAGAACCAGTTTGAAAAGTTTGGGGCTCTCCAGCTTGTATTTGGGGTAACCTGGTGTGGACTTCTACGAGGTCTGCTTAATCGCTCTACAATATTATGGGATATTACAATATTTTCTATAGAATGTGGACGCTATCGTCTATTTTACTGAGGTTTGTACTACTATCATTACGTCATTGTGAAAGATAGTAATACCTAATTAAGTTGTCGTAATTTCTTGAAAATTGTAGATATAGTCAGCACCTGTAAATTGTCTGATAGTTTTGTTGGAATATAGCAAAATCAATTTTAAGAACATTTTCTATATTATCCTTAGCTCCTAGTGATTGATATGAGAAACTGAAGCACGAGAAAGTGAAGTTCTAATTTCCAGAAAGATTTCGAAAACTTCAAAAAGTATTTATACCATAGTTAGGCGTAGAAGTTGACACTATTCCAAGTAAAATGATTTGTGGCACAATACGAGCATGAATACTATTTAGCAACCTCTCAGAAAGTGGGAAACACTCCTCAGGGGACAGTGGTCAGAAGGGTGGAATATCAGTAAGGACACTAGTTTGATAAGTAGCTTAAAAGCTCCGATAAAATCCTGATTTGGCATACAATTTATTCGAAATGTAAATTGCAAGCTTTTGTGTGAAGAGTAGGCGGCGAAACTTTGGGCAGATAGAATTTTTGCTAATATCAATTTTTGATGATTGTACTACATGTTGGCCTTGGGACTTGACATAGTGTTCGAGAGATACTCAAAACTGATTAACTGCTTGATTGATTTCTATCAAGCTAGGACAGTCTTTTATCATTCATAACACTGCGGTATTATTTCTACCTTGACTTCGTTCCCAACGGTAATTTGGACACATCCGTCAACTTTATATTTCTCCAATGACAGTATCATATATTTTGTATTTCTTCTTCGTCTTCTTTTTTCAGCGATTCAGTCCATATTCTGCATGCGCGGCATTGAGTTCTATTCAGCAGATTAGGAAAGCCAACTTTATCGCCATCTCTTGGGTGGTTGCTCTTCTTGTCCCTTTCCTCTTAGTCTCTCGTGTTTGCTAGTTTGTCGGTTTGCATCCTTTCAACAGAGTCAAGCTTACTCCAATTTACTATATTCTGTATCTTTCTTTTATTTATTTCCTTCTTTATCTATCTCTCAGTATGATATTGTCTATTTTTCTGAGAATCTTCATTTCTACCTATCAAACTTTTTATTTAATTGTGTTATTGTAAAAACAACAACAAAAAAGTATGTCAATGTTGGCAACGAGCTGTCTGTCTCATTGCCAGTCAGTCCAGTCATGGCGTACCACAGGGTCCCTTTTGTTTATCGTTTATATAAACGATTTAGTTGATTATTTAACGCCGGATGGGTGCATATTGTTTGCGGATGATACCACACTGATTTCTTCTGTAATGAACAGGAATCTATTGGCAAATGCGACACAGTTTCTATGCTCTAAGGCTGAGAAATTGTTCTCGGCTAATATGCTGAAGCTAAACCCCGCTAAAACGCAGACCTTCACTTTTTCAGCTGTTTGTGGGGATGGTTTGGGAGTAGCCACTAAATCGAGACGGTTTAGAAATTTGATAGATGGGGGCACACTTTTGTCGATCTATCACTCACTATTTCACAGTCATTAAAGGTACGCTATAGTTCTCAGGGGAGGGTCTTCACATGCAATACGTGCCTTCAGATTGCAGAAGCGAGCGATTAGAATAATTGCCGGTGTTGGGTACAGAGACCATTGTAAGCCAATTTTTAAGTCTTTTAAAGTACTGCCACTCCCTAGTTTGTATGTTTACCTTCAATTGGTCGATATCTATAAAATAAAAGAACAACTACCTTCAAATGCATGCATTCATAAGTATCAAACTAGAAATGCAAATAAAATAAGAGAACGGGGCTTTAGTTATGACAGATCGGCAAGGAGTTCCTTAAATATCAAACTTCCCAACCATTTACCTGCTACCGTTGCTAACTATAGTGTAGAGGTTTTTAAAAAGCGCATAAAAGCTTATTTACTTGCTAATTGTTTTTATTCTACTATTGAGTATATCCACACACCTCCACCATCATCATTTTTTATGCAACCGATCTAAACTAATATTATATTAATTAAATATTAATTTTAATATGTAGTGTACTGTCTAACGCCTCTTAATTTTATATATGTTCGTATCTATTTGCCTGATCACATGTGTATTTATACTGACGATTGTAAATGCCCATGGCATAAAACATGAATAAATTATCTATCTACCTAAAAAGGATAATGCACCAAACTTGTCTTAAAGTTTACTATCACTGATGTTTAAAAATTAAGAACAACACTGTAGAAATCATTAAGTACGTATACACTGCTTTATCCAGGTCACAGCAATGCATTTGAAAAGATGCCGTAAAAAGCTTTTGAGCGATTACTGCTTCGATTCCATTGAAAAGTATTTAATTAATGAGCGGTCAGAAATAGCTCGTTGACGGTGAACGTTTCAGATTGGATTCTTCTGGAATTGACTGAGTTTTTTTTGTTATTTTGACCTCTCAATTAAATCCTCCTACAGGTCGCTTCTATTCGAGTTAGGGACAAGTACGTCAATATGGCATTCCAATTCTCGATACAAAGAGAAAAACCATATCTGATTGATTTGAATCAAACAAAGTAATAAATAGTCTAACGTAAAATTCGAGATGTACATTCCAACGTAACACGCACATTATGTACAGATCAACAACATTTCTGCGCCATTCCTAACCTTCTTTTGAATTAGGACACAATATCAACAATTTATCATTTACACACAGATAGGTATGTATGCAGAACGATGTCACACCGTGACATATCGCTGAGCGCACCTAAAAGGTATGTAGCGTTACGTAAAGGTAGCCGTCTAGACGAGTAATTTCCAACTGAAAGAAAACCACTCGATGTGACGCTGCGAATGCATCGCAGTTTTCGAACTGCCATTATTTTTCGCGACAAATAACGTACCATAACGCAATTAAGTTTTATGTGGCGTCCCGTTCAATTCACTTAAGCGTCCCCAGAACGTACTATCTTCGTTATGTGTATGTGTATGTATGTAGATAACATTAGGTCCTGAAAGATGGAGATGTTGTTTGCTAGCAAACGGTATAGTTTTTCAAAATTAGAGATATGAGGATTTCTACCTTATTTACCTATTTGTTTACGTTAGATAATAGTGCAACGCCCGAGATTCTGTTCCGTTCCCTAGATTCTAGCTTGATAAATCGTTTGTTTTACGGTTGAGCACCGGTGCACGGTAAGACAAAACAGAATAAGATAGGTTCCTACACATGTATGTGCATTTTAGTATTTGGGTAACGTTGTAAAGGAAGTTTGTTATTCAATTCTAGTAATGTGTTTTGTTTATTGATTTTCGTAAAATGCTGTTGTCGTTTAAAAGGTAGTAGTCATATTGGTTCTTGCTCTTTTCTTCTATAAAAAAACATTTTGTGGTGTTTACCTGTGTTTTCAAGTCCGAGGAAAATTGTAGCAGATGTAAGGGTTATATGCTTTTTGTCTTCGTCAATGATTGTGCCTCTGGCATTATTCTATAGTAGTGTCACAAAATGTTACATAATAGATGCTTATTGATGCTCGAATTTCCATTATTGATAATACCGAGAGGTAACGCTCGAAAATCCTACCAAAAATAAATAAGATTGAACAGTTTTGCTGGTGGTTGTAGCAAGGTAGCAGCTTAGGTGGTTTTGGATAGACTTTGAAGGCAGCTTAGCTTATTGCCAGTTTTCAGATGCTTTCTTCACAATTAGCTCAAAATAAGTTTAAACCATCCAATATTCTTTCGAAATCAGCTTTGAATCAATTACATTGCTCTCTGCCTACCCTCAGCAACAAAACAAACTAATTAATAAGTAGAGAAAGCAAGGTTATTCCCCTACATGCTATATTGTTACCTTTTTTGTGTATAGGGAATATTATTCCTATTTCCCAGCCTTTTGGTATTTTTTGCGATTTCTGTCCCGTTCTTATCTAAGCTTTTTTACCATTTTTGTTGTTATTCCATCGTGTCCTCGCGTTTTACCTCTTTTTAACGTCTTAATGGCCTCAATTATTTCTTCTTACGTAATGGCACCATATTCTATTAGCGCATTGTTGTTTATTAGTGTCTCGTTTTCTTCTGACGTCATTTGTTGTTCTATATTGAGCATTTCCTCGAAATACTTCTTCCATCTTTTCATTATGCCCTCCTCTTCCTCTAAGATCTTTCTACTTCTTTTATGTGCGTATTTCTGATTTTTTCTTTGCTTTTCATCAGCGTTTTCAGTATTCCGTTGAACAACTTTTGACTACTCTTACTGCCGCGTCCCATTTTTTTGTTCAAATTTTTCCCAGCATTGCAGTTTTTCTCTTCTCACGATCTGTTTCACTTTTGCCATTTGTTCTTTGCACCGGTTATAATTTTCCATTCACTAAGACACTTTTTCTATTTTTGTTTTTTTGCTTTTACTTTTTTTTTAATTTCGTCGTTCCACCATCTTGTCTGTTTCTTGTCTCTGTCTTTTCTGCTACACTTGCACGTTTATGTTGGTGTTTTTATTATTATAACATCTTTAATTACTCTACGTTTCTTACATTACTTTTATTTTGTCTTTTAGTTTTTACATCTTTTTGTTGTTTGTTTTTTTTTATTTCTATTTTAGTTAGTACCATCCTCTCATTACTCTTGTAGCTTTTATTTCTTTTGTATAATTCTTATTACCTAACAATAATGTAATCTATTATTGATCTTTCTTCTCTATTTATTATGTATTTCATATATTTATGTGTCTTTGTGTTCATAGAAGGTATTTGTCACCACCAGGTTGTTCAAAATGCAAAATAGTCTATTAATCTGCGGCCGCTATTATTTCTTACATTTTCTCCATATTTCCCTATTGTACTTCCTGTTTTATCGTCTTTCTTTCCAACTCTTCCATTTAAATTCCCTAATATTAACAGTCTGCCCTCGCTTTCTTCAATCGTTTGGTCTCAAAATTCATCTTTTGTGCTGGCTTTTTCGTCCTCATTTGGTCCATATACAATTACAATTGTTGAGTTCTTAACACCCTACGGGTAAATAAGATTAGCACTTACTCTATCAGGTCCTCACCTCAACACCACAACGTAATTACAAATGAATATATATTGCTAAGGTAGTAATTGATTTTAATGTAAGTTAAAGTTTAAATGTACTGATTTTAATTTGTGAGTGTAGTAATTTTTACCATGATTCTCTGTTGTTTGCCCAACGTAAGTTGTTTGATGTTTTGTAAAAATAAGTCCTCCTAGTCTCTTTTGACACCTTTTCCTTTGCTTTTGTTATAGTGTATCTTCTGATGAAGCTGGCAATAAATCAACGAAAGCTCAAGTTAACAGTAAATTGAGTATTTTTTTAACAATTGACAGATTCACCTAGAACCAATTACTTCATCATTGAAGTTCTTTTACGTTTTACATTCAATTATGGACTCTTGAAATTCTTTAAGCCAAACGTGTACATTCTGAATTTATTTTCATGTTTATCAGGATTGTACTGTCGAGGAACAAGATTAGGACAAATTTTGCGGCCATAACCCCGACAATTGGATAACTGGTATGAAATTGGAAAGAGAATCTTATATAAGTTGTCAGATCTAAATTGAAATATTCATTGGAAATATTTTCGAATTTGTTGTTTCTATATTTTTCTACCAAAGGATGCTGTCTAACCTTATTGCGAGTTCAGATGTACCATGTGTCATAGTGCCAAATTATTTACAATTGTTAGTCACAAATACTAACAGTGTATTAGGCCACAAAATGTCCTGGGGGTCGGTAATATCTGGTCGAAGAAAGACCCTTGAATATTTAAAGATTTTTGAAGTAAATGTTTCTTCATCCAGATGAGGATCCAGAAAAAAATCTACCCCTTTTCAAATTGAAATTGTGTATTTTACCTAGGTTAGATAATAGGTTTCCTACTAGCAGCATTCAGAGAAAAGTAAGCAATTTTGAGTCCAGGTAATACTACCACTTATTTCTACTTATCACTACAACACTAGGTAATAATGTTGAGTAAAATTAAAACATTTCTCGTAAGGTGTATTATCAATGCTACTATTGTTGCTCTTGTTTGTAAATTCTGATCTACAGACACAACTAGTTAGCTTCATATTCTATTACTTACTGGAAAAACCATTATATATTCATGTGTTTTTTAATTCTAAGCTAATTAAACAATTTATCCTTTGTAACATTTTATATAGTTCTACTGTACTTAAAAAAGATTGCGTAATTACACACATCACAGCTTATAAATTCTTATAACTGTGTAATTGGATACTTGAACATTGAATAATGTAAATTTGAGTTTGAATACAATGCAGTTTTAAGATGTTTAGATAAAACGCCGAGAAACTTTGAAATTACCTTTTTAGATGCGGTAATAATTCCAGAACTACCGAACCGAACGCAATCGTAGTAAAATGAACCAAACACATACATTAACTATGGAATAGAACTGGTAAAAACAAAGTTATTGCTTCATCGATTTAAATTTCAGTACGGGAGGTGATCATTTCTAACTTGGTAAATCAATTATTCAATCGCTGGAGTAAGACAAGAAATATAATGCGAGGAGATAATAAAAGCATTCTGTTCGACAAGATTGAGAACCCGTAACCGTTACAAAAATGGGTAAATAAGCCCAAGAATCTCGTATCTATAACTTTGAGAAATGGTTTGTTTGGGTGGCGAAAACTTCTTCGTAAAGGCAGCGGAGGTGGTGGTATTGTTTTCGCGTTTAAATGAATCGAGCATGGAGCCACGTAAATGATACAAGTATAGATTATGAAAGTCTTCTTCATGGGAAAATAATAATAGTTTGAAAACTGTGCTGATGTTCGGAGAACCCAATAAAAGCATCATTTCCTTTTTCCCTGGAAGTCTAGACGTTTGCGCGTTTTATACGTGTGCTTCGTTTTTCCTCCCTCCACTATCTCCTACTACTATAACTACTACTACTGAAATTACTACTACTACCGATGGTAGTAAATACATCTTTGGGAAAAGTCAACGACCATTTGGTGCCGGTCACCTGAATGTCGCAAACACCGGGCTATACTTCGTAAGTTTGTGGGGCGCCACACTGACTTGTTCACTATTATGTACGCTTTTTATTTGCAGTCGCGTAACATCCATTATTTGTACGTATGTATACCTTGTACCCGTTGTGTTATATTAGTTCCCGAACCTGTACGTCTCTGTGTTTGTGTGTAAATAGCAACGGAGATAAGGAGTGATGCAAACGTTGGTCGGTCGTCGGTGGTTGTTTGTTGTTGTTGTTCTTGTTCGACTGCTGCATGCGCTTGCGTTGTCGAAAATAAGTTTTTAATTTAATGTCCTTTTCGGCTGTCGTATAGTTTACGCTTACTGGTACGGCGTCGTAACCGAGATTCGTAAACAAAAGTAGAGAAAACTAAATTTGATACGTCGAAACTTTTCTTTTTGTGGATGAATCGTTATTAACTATTATCGTTTGCATCTCGGAATGATTTAGGTACCTAGATATACAGGTGATAGAATAGAACGGGTGGCTAAAAGAATAGTTTTAATAATTTTATCCGATATGGTTGTTTTTGTAATGAAACTGTGTCACCGAACCTAAGGGGTCAACACCCTCTGTCTCAAAAGTTTCCAGACAGATTCAAAATAAAAGCATTACTCTTTCTTTTTATGTTAGATAGTTAGATGCTGATGTAAGGAGTTCTATGGTTAACAATAAATTGCGTAGACTTATGAGTTTGATATAGCAGTCGTAATCCGGTCATTTCTCTTGTGTCTTGCCTTAATATACTGATACGAATGAAAGTGACTTGCTATCGATATCAAACTGGTATGGCGGATGTTGCTGTATACGAGTGCCAAAACATATCTGAACAATAATTTTTGAATCATGTAAAGTAAGCAACATCCAACGTTTGGTTAATTATAATGTAGCAGTTTTTTCCATTTAATTTTGGTAGTGGTATACAGAGCAAACCGATGCGGGCAGTAATATGGAATGATCAATAGCCGCATCTGCACTTTTAACTATATCGAGGAGGTGTTATCATTGTCAAAAGAATGTCTAAATCTTGTCCTTTGCACTATTTGATACGATGCAGTCATTTTATAGTAAAATAAGCAGAAGAGATTAGAGCCAAAAAGTGCGAGGGGAACGTTGCAATTTGTGTAAAGGAAGAAGAGTTATGAAAATATATATTATATACATGAACACAGATTTGACCTCCTATAGAGAATAGATTGACGGAAGCAATTTGGTGGCTGTAAGCATTCTAGAAGCTGTGGTACAATACACCAGGAAACCTCATCACCTGGTAAAATATGATCAAGGTCTTCCATGGACAAAACCAATCAAATTACCGACTTTCTTTAAAGAAGGTACAATGAAACTATGTATGTAGATTTAAAACTGGGGAACTGTCACAGTTTCGATCGTGATACTACTTTCGGTTTGTTGTTCGGCAAAACTTACTGGAACTGAGTTATTCAACTGAGGTGTACAATAATCTTCAATATATATTTTAAACCTACCTTTGAATAGCGAACTTGTTAGACTCTTAATATAGATTACTGAAGTGAATACCGAGAAAGATTCAATCAGGATCCACCAATCAAATATGTTAGAATGGCTTGTTTGGGAAACAATACTTGGAGTGCATCCAAAACATTCTGTATTGCATTGGTTCTAAAATGTTTTGAATGATTCTTGCTAGAACTTTGCTAATTTCAGTATGATATCTCTAATATTAGTATTTAACAATAGTATGAAAGATATGTCTATACATATTTCATATTACATGGTTTTCCGGAATACTAAAATCAATAATGAAGATAAGAGGATATACATACATTGCTTTGCCTTTCAACTTCTTGATAGTTTCATAGACAGTGCTAGTAGCCTAATGAAAGTGGTTATTTGGAGATTACGCATTCAGCAAAAGATGCAGACAAACACAGATTAGGCCAGTTACTATTGGGGTTGAGTAATACTTAGCTAGTAAATGGTGTTCTATAACTAAAGAAATCTAAATATATGGGAAGAGCAGAGTGGTAGTAGAAGTACTAACAAGACTCTTGCAAATTTGATTAGTGTTGAACACAAATGTCAATAACGGATTTATCAGTCTGTAAATTAGGTGTTAAACACGAAGTTAAGAATTAGATGTGGATCAAAGAAATGGAAGCTTAGATATAATGCACATATAAATGTCTGTCATATAACCAGGTTTGCATGCCAATAAAGGATTTCATGTTATTTTAACGTTTCGAAGCTGTATATTGGTATTATTTTCGAGAATTAATTACCTCAATCACTGCTAACAGTTGATCTTCATTTTTATTAAACCTTTGTTTGGATAGTTGCTTCTATGTCTAATTCGTACACATGCTTACTTGCTTACATCTTTGACATTAGTTAGTATAGCTTTTGCGTTTTTAACCGTTCTATATTTTCAAATATAACAATATATATGTCTGTTGACAGACAAGTAAGAGTACCATATGAGAAGGGTATGCCCTAGGTGGTTGTTTTTAGTCTGTCTAGTACATCTGTATTTGAAAAGTGTAATACAGTTTGCTCCTTCAAGTTTTTAAGATATGCTCAGTGACATTACGAGTGTTACACCCAGAAGGAACAAAAACGGAACGATAACATTTGCAAGAAATTTTATTCACATGTAACACGAAAAAATAATAATGCGTTTGGCGATCCAGTAGCCGTGTACACCCCTGTACACTTCTAGGCATCGCCAAAATGAGATTGCCGATATGTGTTTGTGGTATCTAGTTCCAAGCAAATTGAACTTCGTTCATTAAGGGCGCCAAAGTTTGTGGAGGATGGAACAGTGGACAGTCTCCTTCCAATGATATCCCACCATGCTCGATGGAGTTTAAATCCAAGGAACGGGGTGGCCACAGCAAAACATTAACGACTGCTTCTTGGAAAAACTATATAGTTCGACGACCAATATGAGGGCGTGCATACCCAATATCGCGTCGCTCTCTACTCTGCCGTCGTACCCTCCTACGGCCATCGTGCATACCTAGACAGAATCGCGATTCGTCGCTGAAGACGACATTATGTCATTCTGCTCCCCAATGGTGCCGTTCTTTGCACCAGTTCAATCATTGACGACAGTGGTCAGCAATCAAATGAAGCACTAAGTCCAAAGGCTAAAATGCGGCGATATAGTGTACCCATAGTAACAGGTCTACCTTTTTCTCCAACCCATTGGTCAGCGATTAGACGTGTTGTAGCAAAGCCCTATCTTGACTCTCTGTGATACGGTTGACCAGTTGGTCTTTTTCGTGTTCCTCTATCTTCTTCTGTCCATACACGATACACACGCATTATCGTCATTGCAGTACAATTAACACTACAGCCAATTTTCCCATAGGAAAACAAACCAACATCTCAGTAGGTAACTGTCATGAGCATGAATCTCTTTGCAGAAAAGTAATAGAAATTGCTTGCTTTAAATATAGTCACTTTAATGCCAAAAACTTAAGTTGAAGAAGTTACTCCTTCGGGGTGTAACACTTCTGATATTACTGAGTATATGTTTCCATAGCATATCTACATAGTATGTACAAAAGATTGGAGTTGCTCAGAGTTTCCAATAGTGTTAGAAATAATGTAGTAAGAACTCTTTGAGTGGTAAACGCCATTTTTGTAGCCACTATTGACAGCTTTAGCACTTTTTGTACATCAAAACGAAGCGTCAAAGCACTTTTGAAGTATCGCTCATTTTGATTGCAAAATTCTTTACACTAACGCAATGTGTGGTAAGTCCAGTTTGAGCAATATTGTGTTATGGATACCAATGCAACAATGTTACAATTAAGCGAATGGTTTCTTGGTTTAATGTTAGCACTTATTACTTTTTCTATTGAAAATAGCAGGAATCAGGATTGTTTAAATTTTTTTTGCATTTAATGCTTAAACATATGCAGTAATTTCATTGTAATATTCATTAGAAATAGACTACGCATCTGATTGGTAACATAACATAAGTTTTCAGCCGTAACAGTTTAGGGAACCTGTAATTAAATTTGTATAAACCATCTGGTTAAGTGTGCTAAGGCGTTGAGTTAATTTTTTTGTTGGTACCGATATAGAAGAACACAAAACAAAACGTCTCTGTGATTACAACATCGCCTTAGACAAATCCGTATAATTTTCGTGATTTATCGTTGATTACGGTACTCATGTCTTATTATTTGTAATTTAACATTGCTCCGGTAAATTTATTGGGCGCGTTCGGCACTTAATCGCGCTAAATTGATCGTTTCACCTTTAATTCGATTATGATTTACATATACGGACCGGCTTATTGAAAAGCCTACCTACTTGATACTTAATAACATTTGAGACCGTATTTGTTCATGTTTAATGGTCGGGATTATAATCGGAGCGTTTTGTTTTTAGGTAGGGAAAGAGGTTAAAGGATGGGACTAATGATTGTAATAGAGCTTCATTTCTCTCTATTGTAAAGAGTAAATGAGGTTTCGTCAATTTCATATAAAGATAAACTCTTTTGCCTCTAGCTAGACGCAACTGGCTTTGCAAATAAAATACTAGTCAGCATATTAGCTTATGGTTTTGGCTTCGGCAGCTATATGCAAACACATACATTTTTTAAACTCTACTGCGTACATATTCAGTAATATATAGTAGTCTTTACATGGTTGATAACTATGTTGTCAGGGTCACCCATTTCTGGTTGAGAGGAAACCAGAGATAGAAAGTTTTAATTTTTTTTTTATAAAATAGTACTGAAATTGTCTCTATACAATATATACTGTCACCATTAGGAACGGCTTTATTTCTAGAAGGTTAAATGTTGCTAATCTGACAATTATAAGGTAAATTATATCCGAATAGTGGCTTTGATACATGTATGTCTACAGAACAGTACGAATTATGTTACAGCAGTTCAGAAAGTTCTAATGCTGTTGGCATTAGTCCTCTAGTAATACTATAAGAAGGACTAAAAATACATTAAAAAAACATGAACAGCAGTTACAGTCTAACAAAGTTATGCAGTTTTGGAAGCCACTGTAGTTTGCATCCATTAGAGGCAAAAAAAATACAGATTAAACTTTATTGTAGCCTCCCTTTGCAATAGTCTTAGTTGGTTGTTTTTGTACTTTTAATAGGCTGAACTGACAGTGCTCAAATAATCTGTTTCTAAAAGTTTATATAAAGCTTTTGCCGTGTTTTAATAATTTTAATCATAGAATATAGTTCATAAAAAATAGGAAAATAACACGACCATAAATTGAACCAAGGTCTAGAATTAAAATTTAACAGCTTTTTAAATAAATTTTTTGCACTCTATAAAAATCCCAACCCAACTTAAAGGTGCAATTAATATCTTTCGCGGATGATACACTTTGTGCAAAATAATATTACTGTAATATGTGTTAACTACTCAGAGAGTTTTATTATCCGATTAACCTAGTTTTTACATGTAGTTTCGTTGAAGTTATTGCCAGATACTTAATGCTGTTTTTGTTATTTTGTTTACTAGTATTTTGTCGCCAGAACCCCTTAAAGCTAAATAAAATTTACTCTACTTTTATTTGCGCCATACAGCGTTGAGAAAGCTAATCTCCAATAAACGCATCACCATTTACGAGGAAGTTTTAACTTGTTGCTGCCAACATAGATACTAATGACAAAAACGGTTTTGTGGCTGGTGACCAGTATACATATAATCCCGATCTGGGAAAGATTCCAGAAACATTGCAACAGGTTATCCTCAAAAGTGGGAGAGGAGGCAATTTACATTGAATTATAGCCGGTTCTACCCCTTTAGATAAATATTCAGTAATGACGACAATACGAGGGGTTTAATTCGCAATGTATTACTCACTGACAGATATATAATGTCGTCTTTGCACTTTAATATATTAATTTAATAACGCATCTTGGGAATTACAACAGGATTTGATATTGACGTAAATAGGCAATAAAACAGCACTTTCCATAATCACACAGACTATTATCGTATTAGCGTCTCTAAGAATTTTAGACTGTATTTGTCGCATTTAGAAATCAGCAGTTCATGCCGTTAGCTACATAGCGCACATTAGGTAAGCATCCATAAATTTGCTTTAGCGAAACTATTATGGCACTGATGAAGTAATAAATTCCATTCATTAACGAAATCAGTATTACGGCAAACACTATTAATAGTGTAATTACAAGAAGTACATTAAATCATAGAACATCTGAATAAACATAATATTTGATGTCATAGTCTTCTAACGAAATAGCGATTTCATGTCCGGTTAAAATTAATAAATAGGCAGAGTAAATAGTTAATATCAAGAAGAACTAATATTACTACTTGTCTGAAGCGCGCCTCTTTCATTGGATTACTTCAAGTAGCTTGATCAAAATAAAATATACCTATATAATAGTACCTACCTATATGGCCAATTTTGGGAGTTATGGAAATCTTGTCATGGTTACATTTTTATTGCAACAAATGTACCGATATGCATTTCATAATCGTTAAGTAGTTTTGATTGTATAAACAAAAAAATGTGGCAAGACAATGGAGTGGTTACTACATTTTTTCTTCAGTGGGATAGGGACTGCTGTGGTTAAAAAAAACTAAAACTAAAGTCTTAGTGAAAATGCGGAAGCGACCAACCAATTCCTTGTAGAATTAATACAACCTATCTTAATTTTTTAAAACGTGGTTGTGGTACTGTTACAGTGCCCGTCAAAGTGTGTAGTTTATTCAACTAGCACTACAGCGTTCTTTTGCAACTTCACTGACGCACCTGCATCTGTCTCTAATGCATTAATTGAAGAAAAGCACTGTGTCATAGTATAAATCCGCAAAGTCAATGCACAGCTAAAAATTTTGGTCATCCTTAGACTAAGGAGACTAAATTGTGTGTTTCAGAGATTTGTGAAATGCTCAATGATATTTGACAGCATCACAGTTCATTATTCATCTACAATTTACTGAGAACTGCATTAAATTGTAGTCTTTGGTCAACCTGCTCAAAGAGATTTACAATTCTATTTGAGCGTGAATAGTTGTCAGTTTAGATGGCCTTAGAGACAACATCACTTAATGAGCCGTTCTGTAGAAAGTGATTAACATATTGCTTCCTATTTGTGACTGAATCAAATCATATGGTATCCTTTCGATTACATCATCGTCCAAAATCACTAATTTCAATTCAATTTCAATGTTCTGGCAATCTCGACAATGATGAGTAAGTTTAAATCAAAATACATATATCTACCTATGTATGTGAACATACATATCTCCTGCATGTTCGAATAGTTGATAGTTGAATTTCTGCTAAGTTTGCTATTGAAGCTTACACTTTTGTTGTTTTTTCGGTAGTCGCAGTGGTAAAATAACTGTCCCATAGTAGTAGGGCATAAGAACTGTGGAGAGCAGAAGCCAGATATGATGTGGTGCTGCTTCAGGATTTCTGAAATCGAGTACCATTGGTAGTTAGGGGAAAATTAATACAAAGCAAGAGCTGTAGTAATAATACAACAAAATAAACCAGTTGAAAGCCGCAATTGCATATACATATTATGTAAAATCCTGCAACAGCCTGGACTCGTATGTTTTGTTTGGGACTGGGCCGCCAGGGTATCCATCGTACCAATACTTTGCACCAATTCGTGGAAAGTAATTTTAAAGATCCTTTTTCTTATTCTTATTTCTTCAGCAATTCCTTTTACTTGGCTGTCAGTAAAGAACAAATCTTAAATTTTGTTGCAAAGTTTTTCAGTTCGTGCTTTTAGAGATCTTCCACACTTTGGCTGATCATCATTCGGTTCGACCACTTTCTCATGGGGTATATGCGCTCTTTGGATAACAATTTTATGCAACTTGCTTGATGCACCTACATATATGCTTAGGCTACACTTTACTCACTGATATTCTGTCGAATGGCTGTCAGGCTAGAGGCTGTCTTATAGAAAAAATACAAATCTTTCTACCACTTTTTGGCCATACTCAGTACTTACTTTACTTTTTCGTGTCTACAGCCCTTCGATCCTCAAACGAGTGTGCATTCTGAGGGACACAGTTCACATATTGTTACATGTGCCATATTCTGCACTCGCACTGAATATCATCATCTGCTATTGTACCTCATTTCGCCGAGTTGGATTTGACTGGAGCAGCGCCAGTACGCACACAGTTTAGCAGCTCCATTCCTTTGCCAGGGTTCTTGATGTAGGGGATATATTTTTGGAGATTCTACGGTGATAGATCTTATAAAACTTTTCCTGGATTTGAACCTCTATGTCTTTGAGATTTATGAAGCTGATGTAGGAGATGTCTCTCATCAAAATTTTAGATGAACCTTTGCCAATACTGGAATAGATTCTTTGATATTCTGCAAATGCAAAACCCGCTCCTTGTTATGGTAGTGGTAGTGGAATAGCTCTCATGCGGCCAGTGATTATTCGGCAGGTGTTGTTTAGCGCCGCAGTGGCCTGTCTTGCATATTTGAATTTACCCCCAAACTGGGCGGGCAAACTCTGCTGTCGAGTATTGCAGTGTATTGCAGAGATCGATCGAGAACTACACCGAGGTATCTAGGTTTGTTAGTCTTCCCAAGTCACATTTGATTTTTTGATCAGATAGAATGCAGACACTTGGGTTTCAGAAGGGGTTGGCTTCAACGAATTTGCTTGTAATAGTTTGCCATCATATTTAGGACCTCAACAAGAAAAGTTAGGTACATTACAAAAAAAATGGCTAACTAACTAATTTTCTGTAGCACTTTTATTATATAATTTATTATTAGCTCCTCTATTGTATCGAACACATCTAATAAAATAACGAAAGCATAAAAGCTACCCACGTATATCTATCCAGAAACTTAATATCTCCTGTCGTCATCCAGTAACATCTAATGGTCACTTCTAAACGATTTCATCATATCATCCGTATACAATCGGACAATTAGCTTCTTTCTCTCGATGCGTATAAGAACTTAATCGAAAGGGTTGTGAGTAGGCGGATCCCGCACATAAAAGACGGCTTTTGTAAAATAATAAAAGTAGCTCTTACGATACTCTTTTAGGTACGCGCGGTTCCAAAAAAGAAGGGTGGTCCCCGAGCGCTAAGGATCCTCAATCGTTCTCCGAATCGTTTGATTGACTGGCTGGCGGTCGTCGCGGGATTATATCGATCTAGACGATCTTTTCAGTACCTTTCTAGATATAGATATATCTATACAGTATGTATTTCTGACGAGTCACGATCTTTATCGAATTGCGCGTGTCAGACCAGCATAGATGGCTTCTAAATCGGAAGGTTCGAAAGGAAAGTGACGCGTAATAAATACCATCGGCTACTGTGCATTCCTATCAAAGGATTTAATATCGTGCGTCTTTATATCTATGTCGTCCAATATGTCGTTTAGGATCAATAAACTGATGCTGCTTCTTAGCAGGTTAATCTTAAAATAAAGCTATAATATTACCATTGAGAAGTTCGAGTATAGTACTGATTATGGTGTTTATTTGTTGGCATTCATATATATGAACCACCACCACAGCATGGCTCTTATAATTTCTAAGTGGATAATTATGCATACTTGCGTGAAGTAATTTTTATCATGCAGTAAATTTCGAGATGATTATCACTCCATAAAAGACAAATTAAGATGCGTATAATACGCGATAGTAATCGACGCAATACTAGAATAGTACTACCAATTAAAATGTTGTAAAACTTCGCGGAATCTAAACAAGCATTGCTAATATCTTGAGGTGAATAACTGGCATGTCAGAGGCTAGGCTAATACATAAATTAGGATTAATAGGACAGATATGCGACGAGTATTAGCGCGTTTTTATGTCCTTTTTTCTTTTTGCCGATTAGAACCACCTTACAAGGTTTACTGGTCATTAAAAATTGAAATTACCGTTTAGTTTTAAACATTACAAATCGCTATATTATTGCATGTACGTCATTGCAAATGAATTTAATTCCGTCATATTTCTAAGTAGATATAATATAATATTTCGAAAAAGCTGCTATTTTTATAATTTTTATAATTGTTGTATAATAATTCTATAATTCCGACTAACCAGCTGACGCGTTTTGTTTTATATATTTGTTTAAAAGATATACTTACGCGTAATTGAAATTCTAGCTATACATACATACTCGCCAAAAATATTATTTAGATCGTTTTTATCTGCGCTGCTACATTATGTCATTTTCAGATATACATATTTTTCCATTATGGCTGTATATTATTTCACATTTGACCTTCTCACGTCGTGGTAATATCGATATCGACAATTAAATTTATTAACGTGATTGGGGATAAAAATTTACCGATTAGTAATTTTTTGTCTAAACTAATGTTTTGTACTGACTTTTAGACTTCTTGGTTTCCTAGGGAAACTATTTATGAAAATTTACTCTTTTTATTGTCTAAAATCAAAACGTAGTCGTCAATCACAAATAAGAGACTCGCGAAAATTTGCTAACATGACATCAGGAATTGTTGAATATTCATTACCAATATACTCGTTTAGAGGAGATAAAGTGAGTAATTTGAATGTTAAACACAGAACTGTTATAAAATGTTTATCAAAAGAACGCCTATGTCCTAAGAGAAAGTTGTCAAAGGGAATGAAGAAAAAAAATTGATATGAGCAGTTCTATTGTGACCAAAAATATATATTTTTTTTTATGATGAACAAAGTGTGGAAAACTGCTAAAAGCTTCAACTGAAAAAAAAGCAAAAAAAGATTTTGTCTTTACTGACCCCCAAGTAAAGGTTGTAAGAATTTCTAAAAATATGGAAACGAAAACTATTAAAATTATATACAGTTTGAAGTAGAATGTCGGCATGTTGGATTATCAGGTAGCACTATTAGTGAAGATAATTAAACTTATTTATTGCAAAAGAAACTCTTCTTGAATAGATTGGATGAAACTAAGCCCTAGTGACCAAAAAGGGCTAATACAGTAGGTTCATAGAGGCTGTAGAACGGCCAAAAATACGTAAACGAACTTCTGTGGCCAACATATATTATTATAACCAGTAAAGGCAGAGCGCCAAAAATCAAAAGAAGGCCGGAAATGGAACGGGAAATCGCTTGGGGTGGACGAGATACTGACAGAACAAATCAAACAAGACTGGTCGAAGAGAAAAATATGTTTTTTTTCTATAATAACTGTAGGCCTACTTATCATATCCAGAAAAAATGGCGCTGCCCCTTCTCAAGCTAAGGAAAAACCCAGAGGCTTCGAGAAGCTACCGTCCTATATCCCTGTTATGACATTTGTTCAAGCTGTACAAAGGCCTTATCTCTTACCGTATCCACGATCAACTATGGCAAAAATTTTCCATCACGCAGGTTTCCAGCTGGAAAAATCCTGTACAGGTCAAGTATGAAATATTACAGAACTAATAGAAGATGGTTTTGAGCGGAGAGAGATAGATAGAGGTTTACAGCAGGTCTATTTTTTGATTTGACCAGGGCATTTGATGTCTTAATTTATTCTATTTTATTTGCAAAACTGGGGAGTTATGGTATTCGCGGAATTGCTTTAGACATACTGAAGTCTTATCTATCGAACAGACGTCACATTACTTGCATAAGGAAGATTATAACTCTAAACCCTTGGGAATGATAGCTGGAGTGCCTCGGGGGGCAATACTTGATCTACTACTATTCTTAATTTACGTGAATGACCTGTCAGTTACTCTAATGGACGACTGTATTGTTATAAAATATGCTGACGATACTACCTGCACTGGATCCGCACCAACATTACCTCATTTGTCGGCACACATGAGCTCCGTGGTTAATAACATGTTAACCTATTGTGACAGAAATAAATTAATCATTAACTGTGGAAAGATAAGGTTAATATCTCCAAATATAATAATTCGGATCATAGGTTATATGTAAAAATGAAAAAGAAATATATCCCTGTAAGTTCATACGCTAACTTCTTAGGCCTAATAATAGATAGTAGTCCCTCATGGACTCCACTCACTTCATAAAAAGCTCTCTATTGCGCGGTATTAATTTTCTGAAAAAAAGTGTCACAGTATTTTGTCTAAAAGAATTTTACTTCGCATACATTGAATCACGACTGCGATATGTGTTTGTATTTTGGGGTTCATCGCGGACTTTTTAGGGAATCTTTATACTTCAAAAAAGAATAATACGTTCCAATAATATATAATGGAGGTCCATATAATTCTCCGTGTCAACCACTGTTTCGTGAGTTGGGTATCTTGACGCTTACTATTACTATTACTATTACTATTACTATTACTATTACTATTACTATTACTATTACTACTACTACTACTACTACTACTATTACTATTACTATTACTATTATTATTACTATTACTATTACTATTACTATTACTATTACTATTACTATTACTATTACTATTACTATTACTATTACTATTACTATTACTATTACTATTACTATTTTTTTTTTTTTTGTCGGTGGAAAATCGTTTATGGGCGCCATACGGTCTCTGTTCTTTCGCATGGCAGTGTAGGAGTCCCAGCTTGGTATACCTACTAAAAACCACCCCAATCCTCCAGGCACATTCCATGGAACCGTCTATCCAAGACATCAACCGAGTAGTTCTCTCTTTCACCCTCTCTTTATCACTGCTTGTTTTGGATTGCTCTCTCTTCTCGCTCTTTCTGTTTCATTATGTCCTTGATCATTTTATGCAACACATCCCAATTTTCCTTAGATTCTATCATTGTAGCTATCAGATTCTCTGAGGTTATATCTTTTCTGATCTTCCTATTTGCTATCTGCCTTATTGCCACCCAACGCGCGCAGTAGAATATAGTGTGCTCTACGGTGTCTATTTCACTACAGTATGCGCACCGCTCCTCTGCTACTTTTCCTATTCTCTTTGCAAAGGATCTAAACACACCGTGTCCTGTTAAGATCTGTGTGAG
>ML219270.1:574-17753 GCA_004785975.1 Popillia japonica
ACACAGTATATGTAAGTAATATTTGCATGAAAGTGTTTTACTTGGATGATCCTACACATCGCCTTCATCTATTATTAAAACGTCGGTAACACAGATTGCTAACCTCGTACATTTTCTATCATGTATACCGTAATCTGTAATCTGCCACTTATCCCCCCACAAATAAGTCTCTGTATGAACGTAAACACCATGAGAATGAATGAAAGATATTTTTGCAACAAACGGACGTATGGAGATATCTACATTCGCGCAAGCACTAGCCGAGTAATTATTCACGCTTATATCGTAACAATGGCACTATCGGCGCCACATTTCCGTTTGCTTCATCATCGCGATAACTTGTGCAAATATTAAAAGGCCACCTATATGTTATACTGGGCAGAACTATCAAAATACGTCAAAGACGTAGTACATGAACATAATGATAAAAGACCGACTGTATCAAGCGTATGTAACGTGTTACGCATGTAACACGGGTGTCGGTATCACTAAGAGGAAGTTGATATATTGCGTATATACACATTTACACACATACGTACCAACATGCTGGTTGTACATATACTTACAACAGTTATATGAGATCATTAGTATTTGCTTTGTTAGGGGGATTTTGTAGGAAAATATTGGTGAAATGTAAGTCAACATTGCTTTAGAAATAATTCCCAAATTCTTAGCATAATTTGTTATGCAGTCAGCTTTTCTGGGGATATAGTTCTCTATATCCAATATAGAGAACTATGACTGCTAATCTTCATTATCATTTTGCAACGAAGAATACATTTTAAGAGTAATCTCTGCATTATTTATTTATCCGGAGATAAGTTTAAGTAAATATTTAAAGATGAGATTGACAGGAAGAAACATTGCACCACACTCGAAAGAGATGTAATGGGAAAACTGTGAAAATTGACATCTCTTTTTATTCACTCCGAAGGCGTTGCAAGATATATGAAGATAAATATTAGTTCATAGTTATATGAGATAAAATAGAACACAGTTGACAGAAAATGTCATTCAATTTTAATAACAATATTAAATAACATGTTGAAACTAGATTGTAAAGAAAAGAATTAAAAACAAGCAGAAATAGAAACAGCGAGTAATTTATTATCACTAGGTAATGAGTGAGATTTCAATAGCGCAAAATAAAAAAGGGGATGAACGATACTTACGACTCAAAGTAGTCTTGCAGCAAAAAATTGTATGCCAAACGTTTCCCATCATTCAATGAAAATTGATGATTAGTTTGAACACAAAAAAATAAAATACTGCTCAGACTCTTTTCCCATAAATTCACAAAGAGGTTATTATTTATTAAAAAAACATCAAGTAAGCTGCTGTCAAAGGAAGTCATATGACAAATAGTTTTATTGTCCTGATTTTCTCTGTGTTATTCTTTAATCTCTGATGAACTAAAACTAATTAAGTAAATAAAAAGGCAAATTACACAAATGCCGAAATGGCAGATATGCATTTTTTATATGGTCGTGCTAATGGAAATGGATTAAGAACTCGGAGGCTTTACGCGGAGTCATATCCAAAACGAACATTACCCCATCATAGCGTATTCGCCCGTATACATCAATGTTTACTAGAAGAAAGAAATTTTTCAAGAACAACCGTCGATTGCGGACGTTCTCGAGAAGTACGAACTGTAGCACTAGAGGAGGCTGTTCTTAATTTAATTAAAGAATCTCCCGGAACAAGTACGAGTCAAATTGCCCGAGAGTTAAATATGAGCCATTGCACAGTATTTAGAATTTTAAAAGAACAAATGCTGTATCCCGAGTCCAAGCGCTCTTACCTCGAGATTTTCTACCTCTTTTAATTTTTTGTCAATGGATAATTCAAATGATGAGGCAAGCTTTTCTCGGGAATCTATCAGAAATTTCCATAATAATCACATATGGGCAGATGAAAACCCACACGAAATTGCTGAATCTAAATTTCAACATCAATTTTCATTGAATGTGTGGCTTGGTGTTATTGAAGATTATTTAATTGGGTCATATTTTCTCCCAATAAGATTAAATGGAGACGCATACTGCCATTTCGTTGAAGAAGAGTTATCCAACTTATTGATCCTGTACAAATTAGGCAAGAACTATGGTTCATGCATGATGGCGCTCCAGCCCACTTTAGTAATAACGCTCGTCGTTACTTAGACGAAGTTTATGCAAATCGTTGGCTAGGACGAGGACGCACCCAGAATTGGCCTGCCCGATCACCAGATTTGAATCCATTGGACTTTTGCATTTGGGGTTTTCCCAAAACCCCACTCCCGTTGAAAATATCGATGATTTAAGGGATCGTATCATCGTAGCATGTGAGACTATTAGAAATACACCAGGATTATTTCAAAGAATACTGAATTCAATTAGACGAAGAGTAGAGTCCTGCATTTTGGTCGAGGGGCGCCATTTGCAACATTTATTATGATTTTTGTAACTGAAATTTTATCCACGTTATTATTAGTTTTTTTTTGGTAATTTATTAATTGTTATTAGTGGTACAATTATTGTTAAATCCGTTCTAATTTACAATATTCTTCAACCAAATAAAAAAATGCCATCCTTTCAATAAAGGTTTATTTAGTTGTGAAAAATGTTTCAAGTCCTTATAAAACTGTCTAGAAATTAGAGGAAATCAGGACAACAAAACTATTTGTCATATGACTTCATTTGACAGCAGCTTACTTGATTTTTTTTATAAATAATAACCTCTTTGTGAATTTATGGGAAAAGAGTCTGAGCAGTATTTTATTTTTTTGTGATCAAACTAACAATTTTATGATAAAAAGTCAAGACATAAAAAAGTTGCAGATTAAGTCTGTCTTTTAAATCAATTTTTTAAATAGAAAAATATAGGCGCAATAAAAATATTGCAAAATATTATAGGGGTTGTCTTTTTCGACCCCTTGTGATTACATTTTAGGGTAACAAAAACACTCAAAAACTGCCATTTTATTAGCGTCAGTTATCTGGTAAATTTCATTCTTCTAAATTTTTCCATAGTGGATATATTAAATAAAAACAATTTCTTTACCTAATTTTAAAGGGCTGTAACTTGAAGGGAAAAGGGTGTTGAACAAAAAGTTATATGAAAGATCCCCCCCCCCCCCTTAATTTTTGCTAAAGAATCACACTTTGAAATCTTTCGTATCAATCCAGAAACACCCCGTATATAGATAGAAATAGAAAAAATTGCAACTTTGTATTTATTTCAATTCAAACCGAACTCGAATTGTAAATTAACGTCCTAATATGTAAATTATCGAATTACTTGACACATGATCCCCATTTTGATATCCTTATTACAGCCAACGTACTGCAATGCTTTTATATGAGAAGCTCCAGCTCGAATAATTGTCGTGTCATCCACCAACCCATCCCATTCTATTTACAGAAAATAAAATAAAACATTTCAGACATCGCAAACAACGGAATTACACACTTCAGATGCTCTTCCTCCGTACAAACGAAACAATGGTGAGACTTACTTATTAGCTAACAAAGTAGAAGTTTTACACGAACTTAATGAACGTACAAACTACAGGGATGTAAGTATATATGTACACTAAGTACAGTGCAACAGATGTAATTATTTTCTTAATTAGATCGCGCAGTTTGCCTCAAATTATCGCATGAGACTAATTGTAAACTTGCAGACGGACGGAGGCATATTATTTTATCTTAATTATATGTGTATATAGTATATGATTGAATGCTGAGACGTCATATGTTCGATATATACCAATAAATCAGATTCGAATCGAAGTGTGCCGACGGGATAGACATTTAAAATGATTAAGTGTACATTTGCCAGAAAATAATAA
The DNA here is from genome assembly GCA_004785975.1 of Popillia japonica. Taxonomy (NCBI): domain Eukaryota; kingdom Metazoa; phylum Arthropoda; class Insecta; order Coleoptera; family Scarabaeidae; genus Popillia; species Popillia japonica. The sequence goes on from ML219270.1 coordinate 4,410, forward strand.
TCATTAGAAATTAACTATACCTACATATAACTCGCTTTTACTATATTACCTCCTGAGACATATGGAGGATGTCTTGCTTCGAGTTTTCCCCCAGGAGGTTCTTCGCTGTTAATCAGAAGTTTAAGGCACCAAACAACTGTTCGTAGCTTATTTATTTTCTTATTTTTTTTGTGGAAAGAAATGAAAATAAATGCACAACTGTTTGCAGAATACTATCTAATAAGTGCAAGGTACGTTTCCTGGTTTTTTGACAGCTGACATAACTTGGATACTATTTCTATCTTATCGCAAATCAAAGAAAGACTTTTTTAGAGATATTTCAAAGACTGGCACCACGTGTAATTACATCTAAATACATTTATGATAATGGTCACCATTTTGAAGATTATCTATGAATTTTAAAATTGAGATTTGTTGTTTTTTGTATTTCATTTGATATTGTGTGGGTTCATGCAAGTCTACTTGATTAAAATATAAAATTGTTAATTAAGTGGTATAAAAATCCAATATGGCGCCTATTTAACTTAAGAATGTTGTTATGGCTATCTCGGAAAGCCGCCATATTAAAATTCTGTTTGACATTGATTTTGAATTGCTTGTATCGAGCATATTGCTTTTTATGTGAAACTTTTTTTCGTAACTTTTATACCTACGGTGATATACGACTTAGAAGAAAATGGCGATTTTTGATTTTTTTGACATAACTTCTAAATGGTTCGAAATTTTTTAAAACAGATTCTACATCAGCGCATAAAACTGCAAAACATTGCCCATTTAAACAAATCCTCTATCTTCAATAATAAGGAAGATAGATGCCCATGCAATCCCACCAGATTTAGGACACCCCTGTATATTTCATGCTGCAATTAACTCGTATAAACCGATTTTTCGGAAATAGATTGTAATTTTGCACAACTAATACCTTCAGAGGAATACATACCTCTTGATTCACTTTCAATACAATCTAAGCTGGTATCCTATAACCGCAGTCACCTATTTTATCGAATCCTTTTGACTACTAACATCCGCTGATAAAATTACATTGAGGCAGCTAGATAAATAGATAATTAATGAGATTGCTCTACAGCCTCTTTCTATTGCATCCTATGGGTCTCTATTATGTAGACAATCCGCTCTAGCTTTGCCCTTTTTATGAGCCTATCTAGCTTTGGCTACTTTGTCTTCATGCCTGGGCACGGTTCGCCAATGGATTTTAGCCTCTCGCATTGACATAAAATATGCTACGAGGTTTCTCCTTCTGTTTGACAGATTTTACATATAGCACTTGCCGTCAGGGCAAAGTTCATATGTTTGTTGAGTTTACATTTAACTTAGCAGTTCTTCTGCTTTTGTGTAGAAGTTCTTCTGTGAACTTGGATATATGTTCTTTAATGAATGGTTTAGCCTGTCTCTGTCCTGAGCAGTTTTTCTACCATTCTAGAGCTTTGGCCGCCGACTATTTCGCAATGGTTTTTTGGTGTTTCCACATGATTGTCTAGGTTCGATAAATGTCTTATACGTCTCTTCATGGCAAAGCATCCGTGTCATTACTGGTACTGTCAATACCCTCGTATCCTGGTGCAATGTAGTAGTGCAGTACTACGTTTATTTGAAATTAAAATATCTACCAATCACAGCAGAGTGCTCAGGAGCTGCTCTCAACACTAATGATGAATACAAATAATGCATAACCAATCTTTCGATAATTCTTATATGTTATCTTAGAATCATTTCACTGTATTTGATATTTTTGAAAAAGATTAAGCAAGCTACAACCTCAGTATATGCTTCCGTGTTTTCTTGGAAGGGAAAGGTGGGTTTCAAATGATTACTTCCATTGCTTGTCTTGTTGGTAACACAGTATCGATTACAGGTCAACCGAATGCATTAGTTAGTAGTTCTCTGTATTTCACTATTGAGTTGTGGTTATCAATCTCCATACATATGTACGAATGTAAGCGGTAAAAGTCTCCTCCTTACTGCTGCAATTTCTTGGCATTCCAGTAAGTTATCTCATTAGAAATTTTTTAGGCAAGATATATAGCACACATACCAGAGATGGTATGCTCCATACGGTTTAAAATGTTTGAATCTGTTTATTATCAAGCATAAGTTTTGTATTCTAATTTTACAGTTTGTTTCTTCTTTCAATCTGATTTTCTCGGCGAATTAACATGGCTCCAGATTGTGCTGGCATGAATTGTTTAGCAAAGATGTCAACTATTTCTTTAAACGATTGAGCACTGGTTCCTAATTTGTTAGTAATAGGGAAATATTTTGACAACGATTTATTCCAATTGGTCAAACAATAAAGAGATTAAATATTTACTAGATCTCTTGGTGCCGAAGTCGAATACTAATTCACTATCACCCACAGGACACCAAACACTTTGATAACAACCAATGCGTTTCGACAGGCGATAATAAAACTCAGTTTAGTTTCAGGCAATTATCATTGGCGTCCTGTGGGGTGATAATTATTTAGTATTCAACAAAGAGATTGTTGCAACCTAAACGGAATATGTTTCAAACTATTCGTTGACGTTATTCTTTGAACCTTTCGGTAGATTAGGGAATGATGCACAGAATTGCAGAGAATTTTCTCTAAATGTAGCTGCGAAAATAGTAAGAAGACCATCTTCATTAACTATGAAGCTATTCTCACTTTAGATTCTTTTCTAAACAAAGAGCTTTCTAAGAATTCAATTCCTTCAGTCTCACATTGATGCATTCTAATGTAAGTACATCTTGCAAACTCGAATTTTTTGTGTAAATTTCGGTTCATAATTTGGCAAATTTTGTATTCTTTAACTTTAATAATTAGTTTGAAATTGCAAGTATTCACCAGCATAATATACAAGGAGACATTTTCGATACGATTCAGCTTCATTTACTGATAATTATAGATTCATGAAGGAGATCCTTAACAAAACCCAAACGTTGTTAACTTGAATAATAGACATCTACAAGTTTTTTTCTTCTATTTCAGGTCACATTCCTCGTATCGCCGTATACAAACGAAAACCGACAAACATCCATCACGATCGGCGAAAGTTTATTGAAAAGTCGACTAGATTCGTCCACTCTCTTCGCGACCGAATCGCCGCTATGAAGCATTTCTTCGCCGGTACCATGGCAGCATCAACCGGAGAGAGAGCCAGCGCGCACCGGTGGGAATATTAAATACGCCAGTATCTGATTATATGATTGGGTTCCAGTTACACATCGGCGTAGTGCTCGTGCACCTCTCCCGAACGCATTCCTCCACCACAAGCTGGACCACTCCGCTGCGCCCGGTGAGTAGATCAACATTCCAACAACCTACGGCTTCTTATTTTTATTTCCGCCACCTCGTTGTGAATTGTTGTAGTACGATTCTGCACGAGTCCGTACGATGTCGACATTACCTGTTGGTATTTTGCCATCGTTATCGAAGCTATGCAGTACCTATAATACCTTTCCCGTTTCCTTATTTCAGTTTTTAAGTCCAATGCATGGATGCTTAAATAGAAGGATAAGACGAGGATGTATACTTTTATTTCGATAAAGTTAGAAGCTTTAAGGTTATGAACTTGGAAGTCTTAGTTTTGGATGTATGTCATTTAAAACCGACACTAGTGTCATATGTGCATACATACATATAGTAACATATTTTAGTTGAAAAACAATGATCAATATAATCGGTTATTTCTATTAGTGCAGTGATATTCTAATCTTCCAATTATTCTCAAAGCTTCTATAATAGAAACTTTTTTCTTGGCTTTGAATATCCTATTTTCATGTCCGCATTCGTCGAGTAATTTCCCAACTGTATTGTGAATATTTATCTGTGATATATTATATATATTACATTGTTTCCACCAGAGAGTTTTTGACATGCAAATAAAATGTAGATATTCACAGTAAAATAATTCTTAAAACATTAAGCAGCAAAGCTGCTGGTCTCCTCATACAAACATCCTGATATTGTAACACTATTCTTACCTGTTCTTATGGTTGTGATCTTGATTGTGACTGACAGTATTCGACGACTTTCACACAAAACTTGAAGTATCTGCGCCATTAAATCTCTCAATAAGAATGCATCTTTTGCTTCAGTCATTACTTACTGTCCAAAACTTATCACTTTCAGTGTATTCCATTGGATATGTGGTGACAATTGGGAAATTCATTTTGAATTAATAAATATCGCAAGAACGCGTAGGAATTGTTTACAAAAAATAAACTTTCAAGTTTTCAATCAAAAACAATCTTCTTAACTCAATCTGCATTGGGTAAAAGATTTTGTAGATATCTTGTTTCATTAACGAAAATACTTCGGCGGTTAGCTGCAAAATTTAAAGACCTCTCAGAGACTTGCATCTGTTGCAACATCCAGGTAACCCACAGGAGCCTTCCTGCAAATTTCGAATTATGGTTCCAATATTGCAATACTCGAAATTTTTGGAATTTTAGAAAAGAAGTCATAATGAGTGACGAAGCTAATTTCTGCCTAGATGGAGCTGTGAATAAACAAAACCATCGATTCTGGGGTAGTGAAAACCCACTAATTATTCACCAGCAACAGCTGCACGATACACTGTATGGTGTAACGTTAATGCTGAAAATATGATTGCTTTGGGGACGATCAAGAAAGAACAGCTATATACCGTAAATGGTGATAGTTACAGAATGATGCTGCAACATATCTTTCCTTCAAAAATGGCTAGCTAGTTTGAGGTGACTGTTTCTGGGGCATCTCATTTCCAAAAAGCCAACATGAATATCATGTTCATCAAGATCTCAAGAGTTACTTACAGTCTCCGATTTGTAGTTTTTGAGTTACTTATTTCAAAGATCGGATTTTTGTAATTTAGCCTGAAACTCTGGAAATATTGGAAGCCAATACCGGGGAAGAATCAATCAATCAAACCAGTTGAGATACCTATGTTGGAGAACATTTCAAGCGGATAACTGCTCTAAAAATGAGTGATTACTGCATTACCCCTAGATTTGGTCATTTAGTTAATATTTTTTGAAAATGGAAACTTAGTTTTGTATACCTTGTACAAACTTCTCTACAATATTTTGCCATTAGTTTAAAGCTGCCACACTTCTTTGCTGCTGTTTCATTCGTAGTATTGTTATGTAACATAAAATGCGGTTACATTGCTTCAATTTAGGCTTCATATTTTATATAAATTTGAAACTTTTGAGTAAAATATCATCAGACTTGTACTCATTAAGTAGTGGTCCCTCTAATCTTAAATTCAACATATGTATATAAACATACATAGTTAATGCCAGCATGCCCACACCCACAACCACAACATTGTTCATAAGACTATTGATAGAACCTTGAATTAAATGCAACAAATCCAAACAGAAATATCCACCAATCCATTCAATATCTAATTCGAATTATTCAAAATTCTCTATTTATATGAAAAAATCATCGTGTGATAGCAGCCTATTTTCATAATAGAGGGTGATCCAAATTGGGCTTTAGGATTTGAATTGCGCGCTATTTTCGTTCGATGAAAATTGGAAGTCTGGATTTTGGCAGTTGGTATCTAAACACATGGCAAATCCATCATGGCGTCGTATACAGTGCGACAACGCTCAAATATTGTGCAAGTTTATTATGAAAATAGGCGATCAGTTACGATTACGCGAAGAAAACTTCGACCACTGTTTGGACGCAATAATGTTCCAAGTGAGCGTGTAATTCGTGATCTACTGAAAAAATTTGAAACAAGTGGTATGGTTATTAATACAACAAGAGTTCGCTATCAACGTAGAGGTAGAGGTACGTGATAGTGTGCAAGAAGAACCAAGCACGTCAATCCGTCACCCTTCACAGCAATTGCATCTTTCATATGGCACTACTCAACGAATTTTAAAAAAATACTTGCAATTAAAGGCGTATAAAGTTCAAGTGACCCAAGAACTTAAACCAGCGGACTACTAGAAACGCCGTGCCTTTGTGAACTGACTTACACAAAACAAAGAAGTGGATGCTGATTTTTACAAAAAAAGTCATATGGGCGATGAGTCCCATTTTCATTTGAAAGGGTATGTGAATCGCCAAAATTGTCGCATTTGAGGTAATGAGAATCCACATTCTATTCAAGAAAAACCAATGCATCCAGAAAAATGCACTCTTTGGTGTGCACTGTGGGCTGCAGGAATCATTGGTCCGCACTTTTTTGAGGACGAAGCCGGTAGCGCTGTTACAGTCAACAGTATGTGCTATCGGGAGATGTTAAACAACTTTTTTTTCCATGAAATTAACGATTTTAACTAAGATGATATGTGGTTCCAACAAGATGGAGCCACATCCCACACAGCACGAAAAACAGCCACTTTAATTCAAGCCAAATTTCCTGGTGATGTTATCTCTCAAGGAGGTGACATTAATTGGCCAGCGAGGTCTTGCGATGTAACCCCGGTAGACTTTTTCGTCTGGAGTTATTTGAAGGACAGGGTCTATGTAACCAAACCTGCTACAATTCCAGAACTAAGGCAGAACATCAGACGTGCAATTACTGAAATCGAACCGCATTTATTGGAAAACTTCGCTAAAAGAGTGGTATCATGTCAGCAGAGTCGTGGAGGGTATTTGAACGATATCATATTTCATACATAATTGCCAAGTCTCTACATTATTAACAATTAATTTCGGAGTGTTCAAATATCTTGCGTTTTATTCAAAGAACAAATACTGAAGTCGAATCTGGATCACCATTTACAAGCTTAAGACTTTCTTAACAGATTGGTTTGTATAGCGAATAAATCTTGTCCATCCTTCATCATAATCTCCAATCTTCCATTAAATACGCCAGACCAAACATTGATTCCTCCTGTTGTTTGGAGTTCAGTTTTTTTTCTCGATTGTGGATGTATTTGTAAAGAAATATGTAGTGACTATTATGGCGATTCTTCTTACAATATGGGCTTTCTTCCATTAAACTTGAATTGTGGTTTTAAACACAAGAAATTGGTCATACTAGCTGGGCTTTAACTCCTTACTCAATGGATCATAAGGATTTACATATACAACTTTTAAGAATCTTCTAAACTACTGGTGTATGGAGATTCTATACTAAAAAAACGACTTATTTTATTTGGTGTGGGCAGATTCCTTATGACATATCTGTTAGAAATTGGGAAATGAACTTTATTGCAACTGATTTTGAATTCGATAAAATGTTTGACCAAATAGAAGTTCTTCAATAAAAGATTCTGAATAAATAATAGAGCAAAGATTTTTTGATTAGCTTAAATTAGTGTGATAAAGCAATGGGATCTGCCGAATCCACCTAATTTCATGGAATTATCTTTAGCCGTTTCAGAGCAATGGTCTAGTTGACCGATTTCTGTGTTTCTGGGGAAGATTATTAAGTTTGATATTGCTGTTCACTATAACTTCTATAGGAAGTGGACTACTAATATTCATGTTGGAGTTCAAAATGTGCTTCCTCCGCCCATATCGTTTATTACCTTTTGTCATTAAAAAAAAAAACTGTCTAGTGGTTAATAGTTTTGTGTACTGGCAATCCTACAGAATCCTTTCAATGGACAAAACTCCTGCTGTGAATTTTGAAAAATTTAAGCACACTTTACCCATTCTTTCGTGAAGAAGATATTACCTTTGAATCTAGATATACAAAATACTTCTATTCTGTACTTTAATAGCGTCCGGAGTAATCATTTTTTTTAATATTTGTAGTTCATCATACTACAACTATCGACATAGAAGAACACACTTCGCGCAGATTCGGAGACGTTTTGATTGAACAAAACATCGTTCTCATTTCAATGTAAAAGCAATATGAGAGGGAACAAACGACGAGCACGAGAAAAAAACACGGCGTTACATTGTATATTCATTCAGTCGTTCATTCATCACAATTCCCGATTTCTTATTTCCTTACACAGGAAAAATCGAATTCGCCACAACAATGAACCGCTAAAAACTAACGAAACGGATTGCTGCGCTCCACATTTTTCGTATCGGCGCTAGCAGCTATACCGCTGGAATTTAGCGAAAAAATCCGAAACGATCTATATATTTGTTCTCTTTCTCTATTTGTAACAACAACGATTCCGTTTCGGTCGAGCTATCTATTTTACACCGGTGATTATAAGTTTAGGTACGATATACAAAAATTGCTGCTTTTAAGGAGTTTTGCTGCTGGCTTGGGTTTGACAGCCATCCTGCTGGACGTGTAAACTTTTCGTTGCAATCACGAGCTCTGATTTGTTCTGTTGAAGGTCCTTTATTGGGGGGAGGTGATAGTTCTGCTCTTCAAGAAAAGGTTCAGAATGACGTAATTGAAGCTCTTGCATAGCACCACTGATCTTAGAGAAAACACAGAATAATTCCTAAAAATATGAAACGTACAGCAACTCACATTCCTTCTTATTACTTTACGCTAAAACTTGTGGTCGATAGTGTATATCTTGATGAGTCGCGGTCCCTTTTCTCCGGCATAACAGAAAAGAATGGCATTCAGAAAAAGTGCGTGGGGACCGTCGAATTTTATTCACTCACCAGACGGACCGATCACATCGGTCGACGGTTTCCTTCGAAAGAATTTCGATTAACTGTAAACAGTTCATGCGTAAAACATCTCGTTCGAGTTTCGAGTGTGTAATGAACGTAATGTGAAAGAAAGAGGACGCGATGGTGGAATGCAATAAAAAGCCCATTCTATGGTAAGAGCCGTCGATGAATAAAAAGGTAAGAGATGCTATTCGGACGTGCTCGGATGTCTAGGCGGCTTATATATGTACATCAGATGTACACTGAATAGAAACGAATTAGCGATGTATTTCGTCGATAATTATTACAACTGTTTGAGAATTGGCGAAGACGTGGATGGTAGCAACGAAATGGAAATAAATAAAACCTACTTTTACAGAATTAAAACGTTTAAAGAGGAAATGGGCGAAAAAAGGTGTTAAATAAATTAGTTTCGAAGAATCCATTACTGGAACAAATCAATAGTGAAATTGTGCAATTTTTTTGCCCGCCTTGGCAAATCTAGGTGATGTCATTTCTCTGTCCACCATATCTAATTAATAATTGAAGCGAAATTTGACACGTTAGTTCTGTGTTCTTTTGAATGGTTACTCCTGCCGAGACTATTTTCCCTGGTGGTTCTCACCAGGAGTCCGAGAATGTATTAAAATTAAAGAGACATTACTGCAAGTTTATTAAATATGGAACAAGTTCATGCAAAAAGCGCTGACCGTGATTTTCAAATTTATTTCAACGAATAAAAAATAGTATACTAGTAGAAATATCCGAAAAAACTGCGGTCATTCATTAATGAACGAAGAAATACCACAGGAATCTCAGGGTCGATGATCGCTAGTGGTGAAGTTATTAACTTTGGTAAATGCTACTGCTGATTTCATATCATATCTTGCAATATGATTATGGTAATGTATGTATGTGAGAATTGTATTTAATTATCTTATATTCAACCGTTATTGATATCAGATTTACAGTAGCTACTACATACATATGTGCAACTAAACTATTCTATATTATTTTGTTACCTCTAATATAAGGATAAGTTTTTGTGTATTAATTATGGTCATACAAGACTACTTTAGCTATTTGATAAATAGATACGCCAAGATTTGGACACTCCATGAGTGCTATGTTTTTGGACTTTAACTAACAATTCGACTGGGGTAGCCTTAGTGCCAGATTAGTTGTCAAGATTGGTATAATGGGCAGTATTCTCGTGCGATTTTCCTATCAAGATTATGCCGTTTCAACTCAAACGGTTGGAGAAGTCTGGACCATTAGAAGAGTCATTTATTCGATATACCAGCTATATGTCAACTACACAACGTTATTGACTTTCATAAACCCCAAAAAATATCTCGTGTTTAACTTGTCCAGGAAGTACACCTTTAACGATTAAAATCAAAAAAATTATGCTTCATTGTTCTTTACAAAAATAAGAAGGATCTTTTTGTTTCCAGATATGTATATTTTTTTATTTCGAGGTCAATTAAAACACAATTGAATTAAAGATCAATTTATTCCAGCCCCGAAATAAATCAGATTTTAGTAATACCTCTACACTTTCAAAATCAGAGTTATGTCATCTTTCTTTAGAGTGCATACACAAAACAGTTTCTTATTTTTATTATATGCTATTATACATATATTATTATTATTATTATATTATTATTGATTATTTAGAGTATAAGTATCATAGAGAAAGACGACATAACTTTGATTTTGAAAATATTCCGTTTTAAGAAAAAGAAACTAATTATATTAAAAATGTAAATATTATTCATAATAATTTGCTTAATGCCTGAAATATATTAACTTAACCTGTTAATTAGGCTTTTTGCCACGTTTCTCCAGACAGAATCGCAGAGCTAATTTACTTAAGTTCTGGAATATATTGAATATTAATCCAGTTACTTATATATTAATATATAGAATAAAAACAATTCTCTTAAGCCCTACATTTTTTTTAATTTACACTAAATACATGTTTCGGCTGAATTGTCATCTTCAGTATAGAATCGACAAACATAAAATTACAAGAATTACATAGAACATAAATAGGTATAGTTAATGTACTTACAGTCCAATATTAAGAATCACGTAGTTATTTTAAACAACATAAAATTACATTTAGAAATGGGAAACCAAAATTTACATAAAGGACTAGGGGAGATTAAATTTGGAGTTAGGTAGAGCAAAATGAAGAACATGTGGAAAAAAGGGGTAAAAAAAAACAACACATTTAAGAGACACAAAGAAACAGAATGATTTAAATGTCAGAGGTTGGAATGTCAAAAATCGTATAGTAGATAATGTAGGATATGAACAAATAATATGAAAAGATTAATTCTTAAAAGTTAATTGTAGGCAACTAAATATACTTTAGAGTAAATATAAGAGAAAGAATTGAAATATTAATGTTTGAAAAATGAAATATAGATTTAAAGATATTGCAAAAAAGGAAACAATAGTTGGTTTAGCATTCTAATTGGTCATTAAGTAAATTATGGTTAATCCTGTGTTTTTCAATTTCAAATATCTCAAGCAGATCAAGCTTATAGCTTTTTCGACAATTATGTAGAAGTTTAGGGTTGTTAAAATTAACATTATGATTGGTTTCTGGGATGTATTTTAAGATGTTTGAATTGGATTTGAAATTTGTGTTCTTGATACGTTTTTTATAAATCTACCTGTCTGACCAACGTAGATAGAATTACAAGTTGAAGAAGTAATCCATTAACTTGGTCTTATTTAAAAAATTGAAAATTTGAGTAGGTAGTGCTTTTGTAGACAGATTGAATATTATATCTGTTAAAGAAATGTGCAGATTTTTGAGTTATGCGACTAAATGAGACAAGTCTGTATGTGTAAGGAATAGGATGTGGTTTGGTAAATGAAGAATCAAGTTTGCTCAATGAATTTCTTAGAATATTATCAATAGTTTTTGAGCTAATTGTTATAATTGGCTAAATTATCAATAAAGTTAAATTCATTAATTCTTAAAGAATGAGTGGGAGGATATGTTAAGGCTCTGTAAATGAATTATATATTAATTGACCTCAAAAAGCTGGTGGTGACAACCCGAAAGAACGTATTTATACAGACGTCAAAATTACACAGCAGTGGGTGTAGCAGTAATCTAGACATATGATAGATCTCAGAGAGCTCTATTTATAAAATCAGTTTGAGAATTGTATCCATTGAAGTAGTTACTTATTTCATCAACAGACAGTTCCTTGGCAAAAAATCAGAACTGTGGAAATTTTTCGTAAATCGGCATTCCAAAATCAAACGTTATTGATTTTGTTCCAATTTGCCTGGTTACGTTTCATTTCTACTAACTTTTTTGCATGGGAATTATAATACATAATCGAAACAGATTATTGAAGAGTCATGTTTGAACAATCTAAAGTTGTATTTGTTCAAAACATAATTACGAATTTAGTTTTCTAGTCGAAAAAGTCTGTGTTTTAAAACCAATATTATTGAAACTAAAATTAGAACTCTTTAGCAATTCAACTCCGGAAATTAGTCGGCTACTATGAATTTGAGTTTGACTCATTGTAAGCAAAAACTACTGACTTAAATTATTCACAATTACAATTTAACTAACACGAAAAAGTAACATAATCCGATCAATTATATTTGGAAATTTCCACGGGATTCATATTAAATACGCTTTCATGTCTTATAATAATGTTTCCAATTTTACAATATTCTAACTGTACAAACCTCAATATTATCGACCCTGTAAATAATTAAAGAGCACGAAACATAGCGGTGGTAAATCATGAGACTAGCGGTTAGCGATCAATTTCAGTTAATGAAATATTTATGCAGATTATTAACTGAGTGCTTCAATATGTATTATTCATAATATAATCCGTTGGCGGTACAATAACGCTGATAGAGGTGGGAATATTTTCGATAAAATATGTAAATTTTCGGTTGGTGTGGTAATTTGAAGATGCTTCCGGCTAGGACTCAAGCGATTCGTAACAATGAAAATCAATATTTATCGAAGTTTGCAATCGTACATAAATAAAAAAATTCTGCGACTAGGTGGATGCAGCAAACAAATAAAACAGCAATGAAAATATTGCTACAAATCATCTTCCATAGTTCACAGATAGGTGTTTTCTATGTTTATGACATCATTACTTAAGAATTCTTTAACTCGGTCAGTACCCCAGGACAGTTGGCCTTGCCCTTGCCAATGGGACCTAAAGGATAATTCTTGGATAATCAAACCACATGAAGTCAAAAATTATCTCTACCCATCCAATATTTTCTTTCTTTTTTTTCTTTTAACCATTGCCATTTTGTCCTACCTTTTTTATTTTGGAAATTGACCAAATCGGTGTAATTTCCTTGTATAGGTCATAACCTTTATGATAAGTTCTAAATAATAACAACAGATTGACTCGACAACTAAAAAACTCACCCTTTCCTTCCTTTTATTTACTTCATGAAGTAATATTAGGGGGACCGGAAAGTAATGTCGTTTTTGAGCATGTCACTATTTGATTGTCATTCGTCAGCACACTGTGTAAATTAGAATTTATTTGTTTTTTACAATTTTGGGTGAAATGCCCAGCCAAATACCCTTTATGAAGCTTTTATGTTTATCCAAATGCATTATACGTAAATACCAAAGTAGTTTTCAAGTTCGGTGATTTTTGTGATTTTGAATTGTCACACAGTCCTAACCAACCTTGGTCCATGCAAGAACATTTCCAACAGATTGGAAAAGTAAGCAAAGCAGGTGTAGGGCTCCCGATCCAACACATGCAACTTATTGCTTTAACGACACAATACAG
>SMLS01072610.1:0-17883 GCA_004785975.1 Popillia japonica
TGCAGAAAAGTGTGATATGTTAGAATCTTATTTAGTGTGCAGAAAATCCTCTCGGAGGGCAATAGAACACTACGCTGAATTATGTCCACTCCCAACACAACCACATCAGCAATATTTTCTGAGACTGTACCGAAAATTTAGAGGCAATGAGAGTTTTTTTGCCAAAACAAGGACAAAAAGGACTTTTATAATAAGGGAGGCCACGGAAATTGCAGTTATTGCATATTTTGAGGCCAACCGTGAGAATTCCATACTAGATATTGTCAATGAATCTGATTTGAGTCACGGTACTGTGCATAGGATTCTGAAGAAACACAAATTCATTCCTTATAAGTACAAACCAGTTCAAGTTTTTTTGCTAGGGGATCCAGAGAGAAGAATGTTTTTTTGCCACTGGTATCTTAATTTTTGTCGCCACAATGTAAACAACTTTCGTTATATTTTATGGATCGCTGAATTGAATTTCTCAAATTCTGGAATGTACAATACAAAAAATCATCATTAAGTAGTACATCCAAGACGCCCACACGTCCATGTCAGTTTTAGTGTTTGGTGCTGTTTATTTGGTTCTTTTATGAGGGCACTCTAACTGGTAGGAGGTAGGTACATAGAATTTTTGACAGAAATTTTGAATAATTTCGTAGGCGATCTGGATCTCATAAATAGACAGAATCTGCATTTTCAGCAGGATGGCGCAGCTGCGCACAACTACAGATCAACTTTTAAATACTATTTTTAACACTTCATGGATTGAAATGGTCCTATTCAGTGGCCTCCCCCATCGCCAGATTTAACGCAGCTTCATTTTTTTATGGAATTATTTAAAGACCCAGATTTATAAGCAAAGGAACGAAAACGTAAACGTCCTAAAGATTGCAGTTAGTGAAAAGATAAACCAAATAGATGGTAGGACCATACTGAAGGCAGTTCGAGAAGTTCGGAGGCCTGTACAAAAATATATTGAACAACAAGGTGGTATTTTTGAACATTTCCTATGAAAAAATCAGTGATTTTTATTTTTTTTAATGATAAATTTATGTATAAAATAAAGTTTTAAAAACTTATATATGTTGCTGTTTTCGTTTATGCATCATAACTTTATTATTTTTGATCCCAGTAAAAAGTTCCCAGTAAGGTTTCCATTTGAAAGAAACATATTTTTCAGCAAAACTCGAAAACGCGCTGCTCATTTCTTTTTTTTTATTTTTCCGTCTAAAAGAGCGTTAAAAGTACTACAAGTTTGCTAATTTAAACAATCTTGCATCTTTAATAATAACAAAGTTACCAATGGTGAATACTTAATTTGGATTGCCCTGTATACCAGTAGATATCCTCCAAAACCTAGTCTCACGATTGCTACATATTTGCAAACAAAATATGTATATACAGTCCAAAGGCGGTTACTTTCAAGAATAATAAAATAGTAAATATTATTCCGTTCTATGTTTTTATTATAAATAGTCTTGCATTTAATAAGAAACAAATGTTTTATAAAAAAAATATGATTTCATTTGAATATATCTTTAGTTTCACAAAATATGTAGCAGTTTATTGTAATATCTGCAGTGATCCCTCATTTTTGGTCGCTAGTGTACATAAAGCTAACTTGAAAAGTTTTTAACATGTTTTAGGCATTCTGTCAACCAATCGAATCAAATTACAAAGCTCATCTGCAATTTATTCCCATTTTTATCAAGTGTAACGAAGCAGAATACATAGAATAAGTTTCTTAGTCAGTAAAAAAGAAATAAATGTAAACACAAGCCGAATTCTTATTCAACTGTTGGAAATAATACAAAAATATGTAACCTTGATTATTTATCAACTATCGCAGACTTAACAATAACAAAAATTGATGTAATATTCCGATAATTTCCAACGACTAGCGTAGAGTCGTTTCGAAACGTGAGAGCTTCATCACATTGCGTTGGTGGCTCCGACTTCGTTGCTTTCCTGGGGTTCTACGGTGTATAGTCTACGAGTCTAGGTGGAATGTATGGCGCCGAATTTATCGATTCCCGTCCCGGATGAACGACAGAGAACGACTGTACACAAACGTCATCGGTATGAAATTGCTCTCCAGACAGTGTGGAGGATCGGCCGTTGCTAATACTGTTGCTGTTGTTGCTTTGGCGTTGTTGCTGCCGCTGCTGCTGACCTTATAGAGAGGGCTCTCTCTACCGTACAAATCGTAAACTGGTCCGGTTTGATTCATATTTCGTGTCGGCGCGTCTCTGATCCTATAGAGTGGTCCGCTGTGCCGGCGGAGCTATGTCGCTCTGGGAACGGTTTCCAATTTTAATTTTTATGACTTTCGCGGGGAAGAGGATGTACGAGTGGGATGTGTGTTAGTAGAAGTCGTGTATTTTATGGGAACTTATGTAGGATCTGTTTACTGCTTCGACGAAGGATTCTGGGAAGGATAAAGTAAAATTGAGTTCAACCAATCAACACTGATATATCGAAAAATACATACATACATAGTAATACGGTTATTGCAGATATAAATTCGTTTTTATTATTATTGCATTAGATCACTTCATATTCTGTGAATATAAATTGCATAGAACTATGACGTTATTGTGATTATCTAGAAAGCACGAAACTAGCGGTTCAGAAAAGATTCATTTACTTGCCATAATCGGATGACTTCTGCACAGTTTTTGAGTTTGACCATTTGTTAAGGATGTGGTGAAGATTATTTGTGATACCACTTACTGCTGATATGAACTGGCTATACATGTAGTAAAATTTTACTACAGCTAGCAGTTTTTGGGGGAAAATTGAGTGCATTTTTTTTTCAAATTCAAATTCATTTTTATTTGTTATGACCAAACTACAATGGTCTCAACATAGTGAACGTATAATATGTAATACAAAATATAATAATAACAACAATAACAATATAACTA
Source organism: Popillia japonica (assembly GCA_004785975.1). Taxonomy (NCBI): domain Eukaryota; kingdom Metazoa; phylum Arthropoda; class Insecta; order Coleoptera; family Scarabaeidae; genus Popillia; species Popillia japonica. The sequence continues at coordinate 2,913 of SMLS01072610.1, forward strand.
ATAAGAAGATTAATGTAAAAGGGACGTCACAACAGATTAAAATTATAGTATTAAAATACTTGTCATCAAGAGATAATTAAAATGAAAATATTAAATTAAATTGCAATTAGAATTAAACAAAAACACAAAATCAGACCGCCACTAGCTCCTCGGCCGTATACAGGGCACGATCAACCAGATATTTCTTCAATTTTGATTTAGAATTAGTTAAAGGTTTACCGGTACGTATTTCTACAGGGAGTTCGTTAAAAATGCTTAAACCAACATAATTCGGGGAATTACGTACTGTCTCACATCTTCCATACGCCACCAACAAATTATTTTTTTGCCCGGTTGCAATATTGTCAATATCCCGAACTAAATTAATCTTATACTTATTGAAGAAAATATAACCGATAGACAAAAAAATCAGCCAAGTCAAGACACGAAATTTCCTAAACAAATCCCGTCAGTGTGAAAAAGTCGAAACACCAGCAATAACCCTAATTATCCGTTTTTGAGCAATAGAAACTTGATTTGTCCCAGTGGATAAACCCCATAGACAAATTTAATAGGCCAATCTAGAGCCGACTAAGGCATGATAAATTGCAATTAACTGACTTAAGGTCATTACACGTTTTAAATTTCTAAATAAATAGCAAATTGAATAAACTGAGAACTGTCAATGTTATTCAACTTTTGAGGACCCACTGTCAGTTCTATACTATTACAGTTCTTCTGTCTATTGTGAAAACGGACTACCTGAGTTTTACCTGCATTTTTATTCAACAAATTCTTGCTGCAAAATATTAATCCTTAAATCATTATAGTAAAGCAAAAATAGTACAGGAACCAAAACAGGGTCCTGCGGGACTCCTAAAGTAACTCCCCGACAGTCCGATTTAAAATGTGAAAACGACCATTTTGCTTATAGGTTATACTAACATGCTCGCATCTATTACTTAAATAAGACATAGGCTATACCCCGAACACCATAAGAATATAACTTTAACAAAAGTCTACAATCATCCACACAGTCGAACATCTTACAAAGGTCACAGAAAATACCCACAGGGCACTCTCTTGCATTAATTTAGGGATAAAAATCCTTCAAATTATGATTAATTTGCTATTAAATAGCCATTTTCTAATTTTTATTCTAGTCAATTAAATTAACTAGATAAGTTACTATTTTCAAGATATGTGCAAAAAATTCTTTTACCACATTTACTGGGATGATGGATTTGGTTCCACCGAGGTCTAATTTTTCTATTTGCTGTTGCACTGAATATATCAATTCATCCTCCACAAAACGATCCAAAAACAAAAAAAAAGGAAATACACATGATATTTATAATAAAAACAAAATTTTCATTTTGTATCACATAATATAAGCGCGAAAACTGTTTTGTCTAAGCACTCTAAAGAAAGACGACATAACTTTGATTTTGAAAATATGAAATTTTATTAAATTAAGCTCATGAGTACGTGTCTTTTGCAATATTTTTCTGAGCTTGAGCAAAAATATATTGATATAAGGATCATTAGTTTTACTTTTGTGGTTATATTAAAATTAGGTTTTTAAAAATATTTGTCTGTTGTTTTTGTCTTTAGATAATTTTGATAGGCATGGCTAGTTCTTTGTCAAATTTATTTGGCAAAAATTAAATGGCACTTTCTTCCACTAAAGAAGGATTACTAGTAAAAGCTAATTTATTTAGGTACTGGAATAAATTAATTTTTGATTCAATTGCATTTTAATCCTTCCCCGTCACACTTCATAAAAATATTATACCTGTCACATGGGGTGTGTCATAGCCCAACGACGTTTCGGCACTATAAAAAGCAAACGAAGGCAAAGAAAAATACAAATAAAATATCTCGTCATATTTTCAATCAAGCTTTAGACGATCCAATAGTTTTAAGGTTGGAAATATGATTTTAAATTTAAAAAAATTATTATTGAAAAAAACATTATGAAACGTGACTTTTTTTTACAGAAAACGCTAGAACTTTTTTAATTTTAAGTTATGGACAAAATTCAATGTGATTTTGGAAGCTTAAATGATGACCTTTACGATGATATGTGCAGGTCATGATTAGGTCCCTTTCAAAGAGTATATCTATTTTAGCATATGAAGACGGGATTCTTGACGAAAAATAAATACATATTTTTATTATAAAGTTTATTAGAAAAATATAATTTCATGGAAATAAGTAATTTTTTTATATCCATGATTATTCAAGTCCGAAAGCACAATCTGTGCACAAATATGCATGTAGGCTGTATGCCTAAAACGAAAAAAAAATGTACTTTAGAATTATTTGAAAAAATTCAAACATAATATACTTCAATTTTGTACTTACCTCTGTACCTAGAACTCCTAAAAAAATACAAAAAAAATCCCAAAATCGATTTTTATAACACACTGTTCATTTGGGGTGTTTCACACCCCACAATTTTAGACGCTCTACTTCGAACGGCTACTGTAACCACACTGAGAGTCCAACTAACAACCTACTTACCTGTGTTTAAAGTTGAAGGTTCAAACTAAAAGTAGATTGCGCCAAAGATCCCATTTTCTTATATTTAGCTCGTCATTTTCCAGGTGGAAAATTGGTTGGCGTGTGTCACACCCCGTGTGACCTGAACCTCATAGTGGAATTCTGTTGTTATTGTTTTACCTCATTTTCTTTTGTCGTGTATTTGTGTAGCGTATAATTTAGAGCAGAATGCTGGTTTTGAATATTTTAAATTAAACATGATTGCTGACTCGATAGTAAGTGTGTCGGTCCTGCAATCAGTTTCAGGAAATGTGTCAAACTGTTATCCGAAGAAGTAAATTTTGGACAAGTAATGCCAAACCACACATTGTTGGGGTTGCGGTGCATTTTGGAAACAAAATAAATTGGAAAAAATTTACCACAACCTGTTATAAAGTTTTGTTCAAAAATATTCAAACTAAACCAATTTGGGCATCGAAACTCATATACCTAAGATTTTTTATGCTACAGCTATTGTTGAGTACTTATTCGATTATGACGCGAGGTTAGTAGATTGTGTTAAATTATAGAATAGGCAGTGTTAGCTACCAATAGAGTTATAGTTGCTGCTTTGTCAGACTAGAAACGGTTGCTGCTTACAATTTCCGGAAATAACTCGTTCTCTAGTGGGTCATTCTAATGCATATATTCTATTTTATCAGTTTCATAACTATACCTTTAACCAGAACCGCACAACAGTAGGGATTAATTTCTAGAAAAACTCAAACAATAGCTTCGTTTTAAAAATCATAAAAATTCAGTATTCCGAAGCAATACAGTAGGTTTATTCATGTACAGAGTTAATTTTAAACTAGAAATCATTCTAATGCAATTTTCGGGAATTGCTTGCGTATAGCTCCCACTCAAATTGTCGTCATACATTTTCTAAGTCTTTTCATCATAGAAATAGCACACTATGCTTGGAGATACTATAAATACGTCTGAAAGTACTAATTAGCATGAACACGAATATTTTACAACCATTATTTACATATTTAATTAATGATCACTTCGTAGTAGTTTTATGATGTGAAAATTCTTACAGACCATTAAACATTATTTGCGTTTACAGATATATATATATATATGTATATTACTAAAGCTACATCACTCTTCAAAAATTATGAACGTTGAAACCAAATTAGTAAATATCATCATAATTTGAGTTTTATTGACTGAAATAAAACTAAAAAAATCAGGGAATAGTTAGAAGTAAATCTTACAAACATTGAGATGAAGAATATTTTAGGATATATGTATTTTCTATATTCATAGCAAAAAAATAAAATCGAACTTTGTACTATTACGAGCAATAGTGTATCTTCAACAATCTCACCTCATATAAACCCAGAGGACATGACATATTTCTTCGCCTCCAATTTTTTACTATTAATATTTATAAACTTCACCATGGATTTATGCATACTTACACACTATGTCCTATGTTTAGTGTGTATGTGTGCATGTGTACTGTGTAGTCCTACCATCTGGTCGCAGTAGGAAGTAATTAGAATAAATTTACATCTCTACACACACCGTAAGAGGACTTTGAATGGTGTGCGCATGCATATCTGTTGACCTAGTTGTGCACGCTAGCTAGACAAATTGTAGACAAATCTGTAGCGATAAATTATCACGTACTGTTTATGACATAGGTAGAGGTATGTGTCAGGATATGATAAACAAAAAATCGGGGCATGTTTTTTTATGCGATTTCAGATAAGTCCGTGGAACGTTCAGCTTCGATATCTGGTTTATATGATGACAATATCTTGTTTGTTTGCTATTGTTTCAGGGTTATAGTGCACGTTTTTAGTATCGATCCAGAATAATCTAACGCATGAGCGAGGATTACTTATCTCTTAATTTTATTTTTGTCGAATCTGTTGTCTTGACCTATATTTAGTAGAATTTAAATCGTGATAGTGAAATGTAGATATAGTCACCATCACAGGATCGATTGGTCCATCTGACGTCCAACTGTTTCCGAGAAGCATCTTGGCAAACTTGAATGATTAAAGAAATCAAAGAAATAAAATGTAGTCTGAATAATGCGGATAAAATTTGAAATAGGTTTTGTTTGAGGACAACAAAATTTGAAGGACATTATATCGCACTAAATTTGTAATGAACTTACCGTGTAAACGGGAAATAGAAAGTAGAAGATTTTGTGGATTGAACAACCAAGAAGGCAAATAAATAAAAAGGAGGTTGTTGGTTGGCAATGCTACAGAGAAACTATACTAGATTTTGGGAAAACAATTTGATAAAACTTGTAGGTAGCAAACGAAATGTGAAATCTAAAAGATATGGTTTCTACAGATTTGTACCTGAACTTTATTTGAGGTAAAAGATTATCCAGTGCGGCAGAGTGTAGACGGTTGAAGTTTTGAAAGGGTCTTAGAAATACCCTGGAACAAAATTTTGAATTTCAAATTGAGGAAATGGCCAGAAAAGTCATTGTTTCCAACTTTTTAATATTTTTCGAAATGATGGAAGAAGAAACTTAGCATAAACGGGATTAACATTCAAAATTTTGAGTTTTCGAAGGGGGGCGGGGGAATACAAGGAAGCCCACTTGCCCTTCCAGATTTACTCTTCTTGCAACAAAGAAAGCAGAAAGATTTAAACATGGGCGTCTAATTCTCGAGCAATCTTGATTCAAATTTAGAAGGCGGCTTCTTGGAGGTATGTATGTATAGTTCTTTCGCTGTATCTTTGCCGATACGTCATATTTTTCCGCCATTTTTTCGATACGAATCTAGCCGAATCAGACAAACCTGTCATTCTCTTTTTCTTTCTAAATTTCATGTTAGTCAAATCGTGTTGCTTAGCTTAGAATGGATTATGAATGACTTATAGGCAAAGATCCAACGAAATAACTAACGTAGTGTCATCAGAAAATAACGATACCCGCTCTTTTAAAAATGGTTTAGCACAAATTATATAGTTACATAGTTTTCATATTGATTTGACGTTCCAAATTATTATGCTTTTTATTTTTTGTTGCTCCCAATTAGTTTTCTAGTTTGTTATTAGAACATTTGTTGTTGTATTTCTTTTTTTTTTGTCTTGCAATGATTTATCCTTTAAGGGTCGCACGTAATAATAATTTTAGTTTTGGAACACACAACGTAATTCGACAAAGAAAATACTTAAACAGCACGTATAATAAATTTGAGAATTGTATGACATTGAATTATTTTCAACTTGATATCAGCGTAGCGAATTCATAGTAGAATTCATAGCCAAAATTCCTAAATCAAATTGCAAACAAAATCATATAAAATTATTTTAAATATTTTGTGAACTTGGCAATGATGACAACGTCAATTCACAACACAGCTACGACTCGACATGCGCAAAGTAAAATTAGTTTAGAAATGTTGGCACAATAATTAGTACATATACAATGCGAGCAACAATGATTGAAGCGAGCCAAGTTCTGAATATGGTGAAACGAACTGTACCATCACGGACTTTGGTTATGTCCGGTATCTAGCGGTACAGCCTGCGCTCCTGTCACTATTCCCTTTAAGATAAAACGGACATGGTGACAGGAGCGCAGGCTGTACCGCTAGATACCGGACATAACTAAAGTCCGTGGGTGTACATAGGCGTGGAAATAATCAACGTAATCTCTTATTGTCGTATACGCGTACAGCTATTGGGTTGTTTTATCACTGAAAAATGTGACATCAAGCATCTTATTGTTATTTAAATGTTGGTCTTTCATAGTCAACTAGTAACAACACTTGCACAACTGAAACCTGATATGGGCGCATATGCAGGACACTTTTTTTAGTGCCTTCTAACAGGATCCTTATGATACCCCTAAACCAAAACATACTTTGTCGCATGTTCTAAATACTGATTAATATGACATACCTGTTTACTGTGATAGCTGTCGTACAGTTTTCTTCGAATTTCTCAGCAACCACTACTTGTATGTCTGAAACATTGCACAATACGACGAATGTGCGGTCGAAAACTGTATATGTATTTTCTTTAGAAAGCCGTAAGATGCACTCATCATGACACAGTGCAGTGAATATTCCCAGATACCATCTTCCCTGCGAGATCCTCCACGGAAGTATGCTTCCCAAAAGAAGGTCGATTCCGAAACATTCGAACAACTATTGCAATAAAATAATTTCACGTACCAGTGAACGAGCAAAATATAAACAACGTTTTTTAAAAAGCGAATTTCTTATTAACAAAACTAAATAAATTACAAAACAACATATGGAACAGAAAAATATAAACAGACAAAATGACAGACTAATACACTACTTGACAGCAGATTCAAAGGCATTATGGGTAAAGGTCTAATTGGAAGATAATTTTGAGATGATTAGAAACATTGAAAGTGTCCAATATCTACTTGCAACGAGTCTATGTACGTCATGTATGGAATAATTCATACTACACTTTTATGTATCCAAAATATAAGAAATACATAATAACCTTGACTTAAAATATTTCAGCTTTAATTTCTTATCTGAAAATAATTTCTGTGTGAATGTTTACGAAAGTTACTTTATTAATTGCTTCTAGTTTTTTCACCATTGTCTAAATACATACAATCATTTAACCGTATTCAGATTGAACGCTTTTGTACTATTGTCAAGTTTAATCAAACGTCCCTTCTCTTTTAATTCATATCTTACGATCGAACATTGTTGCCCATATAAGCGACACACATACATGGATATGTACAGACAAAAGCGTTTTGTACTATTTGTTAAGCGCCCTATGTTTCTTTCAAAAGGTATCCTTGATCCAGTTGCGAAATAAAACGTTTCAATTAAATTTTGCACGTTTGACACCCTAGTATTTCAATGGGGAAGAGGAAATCAGGTTACATTATTGGTCATTTACATGTGAAGAGATTAGAATCTACATGGTTCAACCGGATTACAACTGTCAGCTAACTACATACCAATGATTATTTAATGCATACATATATGTATGTGTAGAAAAATAATTTACGTTATACGTAAATGTGGACAGTCACGTTTCTCTGTGCTTTTGTACCCACAAAAATTATTTGAAGTATTTCCTTTATTAGATTGTGTATCGCGCAATTAACTGCAATGAGACGAGACTGTATTAGAGTCGCGCTAGAATCGATATAAAGTGTTCAAATACAGCACAAAAGTACATACATATATTCATTCATGGCGGTCTTGTAGCCGTCCCATTATATTCTCGTAGCGTAGAATAAAGAATTCCATTAGAACAGTGCATCCATCATCAACATTCTTAACGGAGAAAAATTGTAAAACACAGAAAGGAAGTATAATTAATTATTTAGAACAAGACGAATAACATCACAACAACAGATGACTTTCCAGCTCCGTCTGAAACTTAGCGGTTTGTTGAGTAAGAAAGAAGCGTGTTGAAAGGAGATGGAGTTTGGGAAATTTGCATTCGAAATGGAAATTGGATACCTCGCACTTGACAAATTTGTTTTGTGTATGCAGCCGTGTCTCACAACGAACAATTCGTCATTCTGCTATACCAGAGTCCTCTAGTATATGTATACATACATATATCCAAACTAGTCTAATTCTTGTACAGTAGGTATATAACTTCAGTCGTAAAGTGTTGAAGTGCTACGACATTGGACAGGTTTAGGTAATTATTGTTACGGGTAGATGACATTGCATATACATATGTTGGCGCGACATGAGGTTAGATGTTTCATTAATTGGTGGTATACGAGGGTTAGTCAATAAGTCATTTCTTTGCCGAACTTTTATCTACAAGGTATTACCTAAACGTAGGAATTTTTCTTGCGGCTTCTATTGGTAATGTACAAAATTACGTCATATTTTTGCGTCTTGTCTTCTGCTACCTAAAGAGTTTTTTTTATGTTTGAGGTTCGATTTTGGGAACTGTATATTTTAGAAACTCTATTAGACAAACAGGCAAGAACGCTAAATTAATTGTTTCCTTTATTATCAAGAAGTTTTCTCAGAACTGATTTGTTCTTCCCTGTGTGCCTTCAATACAAATTGCTGGTTTTGATGTTGCTGAAAATAAATCTATAATCCATTTGGAAGATTACTGTTTTCTTGTGAAAACTTTTCTGACATGTACTTGTGGTAGAATATTATCGTTCTTTCCACGATTCCTTAGTTTTAGCGCCATCCAATTTTGCTTTTGTTTCTTCTGTGTAGGCGCCTGTGCACTTTGCAAACATCATTTTACAAACAGGCAATAATTTTAAATCAATTGTTTCTTTAAACATATGTCAAAAAATCATATTCCAACTGATTTGGTCTTCCGTAATTTTTGTCACCACCATCCACTGTAGTCTTAGGATTTTCTTCTGTTCTGGTCGTGCCGATTCTATTTACGAAAAAAATCTGCGAAGTAACACATTTTGTGCAATTATTCGTCATCATTCAAATAATTACGAAAGCAACGTATTCAAAACTCAGGCTGGGTGGTCATAGGAGTGGGATATCCAGAAACGCTAGGTTCAATTATTGACTTCGCTTTTTGCGGTACGCCGATTCTTGGCTTACTTATGGGGGAATAATATTGTAGTAAACATTAAAAATACACATTTACACCAGAAACAGACGTACTGATGGTCCAATAAGAAATACAGTTGAAAGCCCCTGCAGCTGCACCTACCAACAAAAAAAAAAAACAAAAAACAAACAACAAAACAAAAAAGTGAAAACTCTACGACAATAAATTGGAAGATGTGGATGAATAAATTTATTTCGGAAACTACGCAATAGCTGCAAGTTCCTTTCGAACTTATACTTATAGTTCACAGACAAATACACAAAACAATTCTAAATCATATTTCTCCAATTATCCAACCATAACGTAAATTCAGTTATGCGCAGGTATGTGATTTGCCAGCGGGGGAAAGTTTGTGCCACTACTAAATCAATCCCGAACAACACCTCTGTTTCACGCAGAGTTTCCTGAATAGTGCTGCTGAAAGTTTTCTTTTTGTTTATTACTATCCTGTAGAGGTAGCTTCGCGTTTTGTTGAAATATATCGGACAACTTTGGATAGAAATATAGCCGTTGCTTTCGCCAATATAGAAGAAAATCGTTTCGAAGATATTACTACAATAAATACAAAAGAAAATGGCGCGTGAGAGAATATTACGTAACATATTTTCCGATGAAAATAAAAAGTTACGAACAACGGAAAATGAAGTCTTTTCTTTAAACAAGTAAGAGGGTATAAAGATTAAACGTAAGAATTATATTTTATATTAATATCGTCAGTGCTCGTAGTCTTGAAAAAGTTTCACAAAAATGTTAGTGCTTCCTCTTGGTTTCTGTTCTTGTAAAATATGAATAACGAAAATTTAATATTTCTGCAGATGTAGTTTATCTGATGCTCTATTTAGATTTTCATTTTCAAATTTATTGCTATTTCATTTTTTTCTGCCATAAGTAATTAAATTACTAGGAAGAGATTACTAACAGAGTACATTCATTATTCATAGAAAATTTTATTTATTTAAATTATATGCACTTTACTTAGTTTCAAGGTTATGTAAGCTAAAAATAACACCCTACAAATTATTTATAATTACACAATAATCTTTGACAAAAAATATAGGAAAAAGTTTTCCTTTGGTTTGGACTTAATAACTAAAAAAATGTTTGACCAACTATTTTTTTTTTTTTAATTTTAGAACTTTTTGGCTTAAATGTGCTCAGCGTTACAGTGCTCTTTGGCCATTAATAGTTATTGTGAAGCGCTTAGTTTTCAACAACGAACGATACATTGATCAAAATGTAATTGTTCAAGAAAATGTTATCGTCGCCTAGGAGAATTGGATTCCAACAATCTCTCATATTCCTGAATGAAACACATATGACTTTTTTTAAACAATGAAAAGTGTAATTACGAATTCTGGTATCACCAATATTTTCACTAATAATGGCTGGTACATAAAGTACATTACTGTACTTGTTTTGCTTACATAAAATCTTAATTTATCACTCTAGAACGTACTACCAACTACATGGAAATTAAATTTTCTAATTAAGTATATGAATTTTACGATCCAATCGGCTGAAATAAAGGAATAATAATAATAATAATTCACGCCTTAGCATCCCCCAACAGCTTGCGCCAATTACAGGGGGCATAAATTAAGAATCAAAGATTGTAGAAGGCATGAAGTTTATGTAGTCGCAGATTTATGAATGCCAGCACTAATTGACGATAAGTAAGTCAATTTTCGAATTTTAAAACGATTTTTGATTTGATTTTTTATTTGATGTGTAAACGAGTTTAATTACATCCAAGCCATTAAATTTCTAGACTTTGCTACTCAAACATGTCAAGTTTTTTACAGATTTTATAATATTTAAAAGTTATCTTATTATCCAGATAGTTTTTCCACTTTTTTAGGTCAATGATAACACTGCAATTCGAACAAAGATCAAATTTATTCCAAAACCTTTACAATATATATAATCTGGTTTTCCTAACAACTTTGTCAGTGGAATAAATTTTATTCCACTGACGATCTTTGTTCGAATTGCAGTGTTATCATTGATCTAAAAAAGTGGAAAAACTATCTAGATAATAAGATAAGTTAAAAAAGGTCACAAAAATACATATACTAATATTTCAAAGGGGGAAGTGAAAACATTGTGTAGAATACACACGTGGAAAGATCTTTTCACCACTTTAAATAATGACAAATTACTGATTTAATTTAATTGGAAAAAATGTGACAAATACATTTTATAAGTACTATGTGGTTTTTAAAATTATTTTTTTTATTTTATATTATCTTCAAATCAGTTTATCTACTCCCAAAAGACTAAATGTCTAGAGTTTGCTAATCATACAGTTTTTACAAATTTTATAATATGTATTTAAATGTGTGAAATGATCTTTTGAACAATTTAAATAATGACAACTTACTGATTTAATTTAATTGAAAACAATGTGAGGAATACATTTTATAGGTACTAGGAAGTTTTTGAAATTATTATTTTTGTTATTTTCAAATCAGTTTATATATTCCCAAAAGACTAAATTTCTAGAGTTTGCTAATCATACATTTTTTTACAAATTTTATAATGCATATTGAAATGTGTGAAATGATCTTTTGAACAATTTAAATAATGACAAATTAGGTACTGATTTAATTTATTTGAAAATATGTGAAATATACATTATATAGGCACAAGCTTGTTTTTGTTTCCATTAAATGGAATGAAACAAATGCTGTATATGAATTTTTAGACCAAGCATATCATTTTAAATTTACATACATAGGTATGTATGAGTCAAGTTTTTACAGATTTTATAATATTTAAAAGGTGAACTTAGAAAAAATGGTGTACAATACATCTGTGGAAAGATCTTTTTAGTAATTTAATTAAGATAAATTACTGATTGTAAAAATTTAAAAAATTAAATTGAATCAAAAAAATACTATATATGAATTCCCACGAATAAAACAACAAAAATTACAAATTTTTATTTATTTTTTGAAAATCACCCCTTCCACTTGAAATATTCCTCCATTTTTTCACACAGTTTTCATTTTTGTTTTTATATTGCTTCACATCTTGTAAATGCAATTCTAAAATGCACACGATCCATGCAATTTTATAAGATTATGTGCATCTACGAGTATGTTTTGCTAAGGTGTGTCTGTCGCGGTTTTTGCGTGGGAAAGGATGTTCAATATCTTTTGTTTGCCAAGGTGTATTACGAAAATAGTATCCGCGATAATCTGCCTTTCAAGTTCACTTTTAAATTGCTCTCATTGGATCGCAGAAAGTTAAACCGACAGTGTACACATTTATAAATTTCTGTATGTATCTCTAGCAAATATTTTAAGGAAATAACGCTATAAAATATCGTTTTGTATAGATAAGTTATGACATAATTGGAAATAAACTATGTATGTGCGTTTCGTTTTGGTCTTGTACATTTATAACTGGCAAGAATGCCAAGTTACTCAATTTGTGAATACAATTCATGTCTCAATTGTTTTTATGCATAATATGTCAAACGTATTTTTGGCAAATGAATGGGAAGTAACATGAATTTTTTTGTGTTACACGTTATATCGAGCGCGAAGACACGTCCACTCACTCGCAGATATTTAAAGTCTACCTACCGTTGAATCCCGAGAATTTGGATCAACTCTTTGCGAGCGGGTTTTCGCGTAGCTGTTATTTTAAGAAATTGTAATGGGTACTTCTCGCGAGCTTCGTAACGGAAATATCAGCGACGGAAGTTTATTGAAATTCGAAAGAAAATAATCGCAAACCTAGTCGGTTTAGGGACATTAAAATAGATGTTTTCGTTTTCCTGGAATTTTAGAGTTTAATGTTTCAGATCCGCATTGACTTCTTAAATCTGTTTCACTACTTAGGAAACTGATCACTTTTCTTAAAGTAATGACTACAATTTGTATGGTATAATATTATTTATGATAAAACTGAATGAATGAAGATACCTGAGAATAAATAAAATTAAACGGACGTTACAAACGAAAGATATTTAAAATTGGAAACAAAGATTTTATTTTACATCTCTCGAAATAAACCGGAAATTCGAGAGCCATCTACGGAATCATTCCTGGCTTAATTAGATAGCGATATTTTACAAATAGCACTCCAAAAAAATCCCTCAACCGTCTACAGATTAATTCGGAAGATTTTACGTTATTTCGTTTTCCCCTATTACTAATTATCTGAAGAAAATCATTTTTACTTAATGACAAACTAATTGACATCGAGTTAGTTCGGTACGGCGTATATTCAATTTGAAATTTAATTAATCAGATTGGAGCGAATTCCGGTGTCATCCCCCGGAATATATATATGGAACTCCTCCTGGCTGTAATGAATATTATTACACCATGCCGTCGCGGAATGAAACTGAAACTTCTGATTAGTTTTATCTCTCGACCTGGTACGTCAATTCTTTCGTGCAGAACTTCCATTATCTGTTATTGCATTTCTCTCGGAGTGCGCTTTTGATTGCATCGATTCGATCTTCCTAGCTAATATGAAACCGTGATGCAGGTACGGAGCTTCGAGCAACTTCCTCGACATAAAGAATGTTTGGAGTCTCTTTACGCGAGTTTGTTAAGATAATAGATTCAAAGTGAGTGTATATCATCGTTGGAGGGTGGCTGTCTTATCAGTGAAGTTTGAATAGGTCTCAAACTTAAGTGTCTTGTGCCATAAAGGGAATTGTGTATGGGCGAATGTTGCAATAAGACTTAAATAATTACCAACGTTTATTGAATAGTTAGCTGTGTATCTAATAGTACCGACATAGCTAAACAACATTGAAAATTCCACGAATCTAGCAAAATCGTAGGAATGGGGCTATCGTTGCAATAGGGTTGGTATCGGTAAGTGAGTTTTAATCAGATGAGAAGTCAAATTTCCTCTGGCTATGTTGTGTGTTTTGTACGAGTTTTGGATACAGTTGCAATACTATTTTTAAGTGCGTGAATGTGCTTTCTGTACTTTGTTACAACATTTCACATACTACCTCTCCTAACGCATTTTATTAATACATGATTATTAGAACATGTTTTTCCTGATTGCTGGAACAGAAGCATCGTGTTACCTCTACCGAAGCTGTCTACGCCCATCGATTATGCTGACCTATCCTTCCAGTTTTTTCTAAATTGCTGGAAAAGGCTGTGAGTTATCATATTCGTGATTTTCTGAACATCAACAATATTTTACCTAGCAACCAATCTGGCTTTCGGGTGGGTCATGGTTGCGAATCTACAATGGCACATATTGTTGATGATTTATTCGAATTGATGATAATACGATTACTGTCTTGGTTTTGTTGGATTATTCGAGGACATTCGATACTATTAATCATTCGCTTTTGCTTGCGATTTTAAGATACTTTGGATTTAATTCTGATTCTGTACATTTTTTTCATCATATTTATCTGGAAGAATTCAACAGGTTTCATGTAATGGGGTTTTCTCTGCTCTACTTTCCATTGTGTCTGGGGTGCCTCAAGGTAGTACTTGACGCTCTGTGGTACGCCTCGATTGACCAGCTGGTCTTCTTTTTGTTCCTCGACCTTCTGTGCACACACGCATTACCGTCATTGCGGTCCAATTAACAGGACAGTTAACCAGCCACCATCTCGATAGACAACAATTCTATTCCTGTCAAAGTCACCAATACGATGATAATTTTGATGTCTTCGAACTTAATACTTGTAGACAGACACGCAAGAACTAAACTTTTCTATATTAGTCAGCTCTCATGAACATGAATATCTTCGCAGAAAAGTAAGAGATTTTTTTTTTGCAAAAAAGTATCAATGATCACTGCTTTTGGGTGTAACACTTCTAATGTCACTGAGTATTAAACGACCCTACATAAGTACGAATATGAGAATGCGATGACTGAATGAGTTGAAGTCAATCCAGAAAGCGTTCTT
>SMLS01072611.1:0-39720 GCA_004785975.1 Popillia japonica
TTTTTATTATCGTTTAGCCTATTGTTTAGATGTGAAGGCGGTCACTTCCAACAATTAGGTACTTTAAAATGTTTTCGTTTAACCAGTAGCTTTGTTTGAGTCTTATTCTACATAATTTCGAAATTAGCACCGCACAGGTAAAGTGCATCAAGTCAGTTTCTTTCTTAAATTTCTATTTCTGTAAATGATTTAGTATCTGGTGATTAGAGCGGATAGTAAGAGTATTCAATAAAAAAATGTAACTTAATCTAATTTCATCACTAATATACTGTGATAAACTTCATATAGCCAGTATCACAACCCAAAAATATTATTATAGTCATTTGAGTTGCGCATGGCTTGGCACTAATGTTATTCACAACCAGTGTAGTATTTTTCTGCTCGATTTTTAACGAAATTAAACGTATTAATCTTGTCTTGTGTTTAATTGAGCTATTTTGATAACGAAGTGATAATCTATTCAAATAAATAAATAATTTATTCAAATAAAGACGTACTTGAATGTTTATTTTACCAAAGAGTACACTTACTTGGATTGTGCAATTGTTTACAATGCATTGACTTTCCCATTTTAGAACTGAACATAGCAAATGTTAACGTTATATGTTCAGAGATAGAAAAACTCACGGTATAGCAAACACTTTGATAGTAATTTTATTTTGTGTTTTTAGACATTTTCCAGATTCGACAAAGATCAAAGATACAAAAATATTTGGAAAATTGAAGATTTACTTGAGTACAGAAGATGCCTTTTATATATTTAATTTCCCTAATGCATTCCCATATTAATTGACTGTTACAGCTTATATTTGGACCTGACTTTCTTTAATTTTCTTAAATGCTAGCGTATTTAAAGAATTTACCAAGTATTTCTCAAGCTTATTCTATAGCTACGCTGTTTATATTCCTGGTGCAGTATTCGATTTCATATACGCGATGTAGTAATCTCCCTAATTGTAACAGCACGAAAGCAGGTTTAATGGTTTCGATATAAGAGGGCAAGAACATGTACCAGCACACCTGCGCTATCATTATAGATATATTTAAATTATTTTATAGTTAAGTTCATCTATGTGTCGTAGAAGGACAATATCAATATTAAGCTAAATATTTTTCCAAACTCTTTTATGTACTTAAGAGCATATGAACTTAGTGCTGACAGAATGAAAGAAATAGTCTGCGACCTTTTCATGACGGGCACTGATTGCTGGAGAAAAGAAAGCCCAAAATCGATATAAAGCCTTTTAACATTGAGGAGCTGGAAAGCGCGGTCCGAAATATAAAGTGCGGCAAAGCTCCCGGCCCTGATAAAGTCTCTCCGGAGGCAATCAAACAGGCCGCAAAAGCCTCACCAGTCTGGTTGCCGAAAATATTAAATAAAATCCTGGAAACTCAAACATTCCCGGAAGAATGGAAGATAGCGAAGGTAATCCTGATTCCCAAAACTCTGAACCTATCAGCTCCTGCGGGCCGCTATGCATGTTGAACTGTTTAAGTAAGCTGTTGGAAGCACTGATTAAATCGCATCTAGAAAAAGAACTAGAAGAAAGAGGGACGCTGCACCCACAACAATACGGATTCCGAAAAGGCAAATCCACTCTACAAGCGGTAGAATCTGTAACGTATTTTAGTACATTTTCAAATTTTGGCGCGTTTTATCACCTTGATATTTTGCGAGGTGTTGGGGTAGTTGGTTTCGAGTTTGGCAGGATTGTTATAAATAATAAAAAACTTTGCAATCTCAAAAGGATGAGATGTTTTTTCTACTACACTTTGATCTAAAATATTTCGACGTAGTAATGTTACAATTCTTGCCTTGTCCACTTCTCTGACTATGATGTTACATCAATTTTAAAGTTTTTAACAATTTTTAAAGTGTATAACAAAATTTTTCATATTTTTAACATGTTTGTAATTGTCCAAATTAGCATTTTGTGTGTAGAAGATCTTAACAAGTGTTTTTACTTAAATTTGTATACTGCAGCCTATGTAAGTGTATGTTTTTTTAAAGTACTTTCTGGTTGTAATTTGACAACTTTTGTTTCAATTAAACAGGTTTTTGAAAAAGGCTGAAATAACATCCGAAACGTCAAACGCTAAATTGGTATTTTATTTCTTTACAATTTAAAAAAAAACCCTAATTCCGTACTAGTTTACGGCGACTACATTACTATACATAATACATATATATATAACAATAATAATTGTAAGTGTTAAGCCTATAAGTTGTATCGCATAATAATTACCGTTAAAATGTATTTATTTATAATAAAAAATAACAATATCAAAAAGCACTTTGAATGATTTCATCAAAGTAGGTCAAGTTGTTTTGAAAATTTGTATATTGCCACAGTTTTTCTTTATAAATACGTTTCTTTAGTAATGTTTTGAAGTACTATGAACAGAAAAGGTACTTTTCCTGCAAAGAAAGAAGTCTCACCATCTGTCAAGGCCGACTGTTTTCCTAACCATGAAAATATGTTAGAAATTAGTCTTTAACAAAGCAGGGTTAAACCCCAATAAATAATAAATTAAAACAAACATTATTTTCCTTTTACAATATACGTTTCACCTATCATGGGACATACGAGATAATAAAATATAGAAGTATAATAATATAGTTGCACTTATTTTTTATTCTTAATTATAATAATTAAGTTATAACTTAATAAACTTAATAACGGAAAATAAATATATTATAAAGATAATAATAAAGCATAATCGATAATTATCTCATCATCATAAATACATTTTGCAAAAGATGTTTGAAATCTCCACCAATATTGGCAACATACAAATTGACTTCTTTCTAAATTGATACTACTTCTTTATATTAGAATTGTGAATTGTTATTGTATTCGAATTGCTTCTTATGTCAGTCAGATTAAATAGCTTCTTCTGAAAGTTCTTTAAAAATGGCCAAGCAGTAGAAAACGTACGGCGGGTAAGAGAAAAATACGCTGGCCATCAACTTGGGCTAATTAAATGCTGGTTATAGTATTCTTCCATTAGCTAATAATTACTTGGGTAGTATGTGCAGACGCTCCAACTAGAAAGTTCCCTTGAGTTTATTTATTGCCGTGAAGAATGTTCATGTAGGGTTCCAATATTTGTTCTCTGGGCCGTATTGCCTTGATTGTATGAAAAAACGAAATTGGTTCAATAACTTCGCTTTTTAACTTTGCTGTTGAAACATCAACAACTTGGATAAGATAGATATGTTGTTTGAATAAAACATATGTGTTCTCGGTCGGAAGTATAGTAATTTTCAAAATTGATATGTTGACATGTTCCAAGTAACGTAGATTTATATTAAATTTATAAAGAAATTATCTTAATAGACTGTGTGTAATAGTTATATTGTTGGGAATAGATGAATATATTAAAACAAAAATATGCATATAATTATATGTAGATATGTATATATTTTTATTTATTACACGCCACACATTACAGCATGTGTATGGCTAGTGCAAATGCAATTCGTCGTAGGGATACTGATGCTGTGGCAAGATCAACACAGATCTCCACTAATTGTCTTTCGAGGGAACGTTATTTGTAAAAATTTCCAAAAGCGAAAGCTACTGGTTGCTTAAACTATTCTGGCTTGCTATCAGTGTATGCACTTTTATTACATATAGGCAAATACATTGATATATCATAGCACTAAAGATTGTGAATGCGCAAGTAATAACCATATTGCAGCCTTGCTCCATGTACGAAAATACAACCATAGTTTAATAATAGTTTTTGATTGGAATACGTTTTTGTAAACCTTTTCAAATTTAATGAGCGCAATCGAATGGACTTGTTTTCCGTGTTGCGTATCTAAAGTGCAACTTGAGTGCAATTGTTCTAGAAACCACCAACTTCAGAGGCTCCGATTGTCCAGTTGCGTAGATTTGTAGCATGAGTAATAGCCATCAAATTTATAGCTTCGACAAATACAGGCAGTGTGCATATTTAAGAATTTCATGAGTCTGTATATCAACTATATAAACCTTGCACCTAAACGTAAAAACGGTCATAACTTTTTAAATACTCCCAATAGATCAGGCAAACCCTCTATGAGGAGGCTCGTAAAAGTAAGCAGATTTCAAAAATGTAAAAAAGTATAGCGTTCCTTTTAAAAAATATCAGTTAGGTGTGTGGAAGTACAAGCAAACCGTTGTTGAAAACCAAAAATGGTTGCAAAGTAAATGTATCCACCAGCACATATGTTTTCACATTAAAGAAAAATATTTTATTATGTAGGTAGGTGTGGAAGTCTTCTTTAAAAGAAATTCCTATAGCGGATATATATTTGTTTTTATATTGCTATTTTTACCAAATAATTTCTGCACTACAATTTGTAGAACTTTTAATATATATTTTTGCTGACTGCCTCGGTTTTATTGTGTTTGCACGTTGAGTACTTATCGATCAACTACAAATTTCATGAAACCCAAGCTTTAATAATACCCAGTAGCGCTGTAAATTTTATGAGTTCACCCCCAAACACGAAAAAAAAAACACAAAATTTCGAAAGCCTTTTTTAAGCTGATTATATTTTTACAACCCGACGATTGCGTTGCGTTGTTTATAAACACATACACATACATGTATCCTCACACAAATAGAGCGCAGCTTGATGTCGACGAAATTGGATTCATTAAGTGCGAACGCGACCTAAAAAAATACAAGAGGGTGCTGTTATCTAAATTAGAAGCGTGACGGGATCGGAATTTTTTGGGACTGGTGCGAATTCAAACAAGTTATTTATGAATGAGATCGTAAAAGGCAGTAGATTTTCAGAAGTTCAGCTATTGTTAGATTTTGTAGCGTGTTTCAAACGTAATTGTGTCAGAGACTAGAAGTCTATTTATATTTTTACGTTTCTATAATACGAAGGTAATGTAATATACGTAAATGTAATACAGAAACAACGTGTTAGCAATTGCTTTCGTCGAAAATGTACTTGAATATATTAGGTATGTACATACATGCACCAAAGAAAAAATGTACCTGAATAAAAAAATATAACTAGGTTCTGTTCCGAGAAGTACGGTTGATAGTTATGTAACCAGTAAACTTCTAAGTAATTTATTTCGATATCAGGTTCTGGGCAAATTCTTCTAAGAGAACATGAACCGTAGACCAATCACAAGCGATAGCGTCATTTCACTGAAGGTGCAGGTTACAAAAATAACGGTATAAATACAATAAATGTGGGCTTTTGTACAGGATTGTCTTGTAATGTGTGGTGTTCAGAATTAATAAAAGGATTTAATATGTTTGTGATGATAGTTGGGCTATATGTCCCATATAGGTACTTTCAACGATAGATAAAAGGAAGTATTGCGTACTTTATAATACGTGCTTTGTGAGTGTATATATGTACTTTGCTAGTAATTTATGTGGGATTTATTCCCGTAAATGTGACAAAATATCAGTAATTCTTAAGCAAAATAAATGCGAACGTTTTATCTAAAACGTTTCATTTACGTCCATGTAGGTACAACAACCAAGTTTTTTATGCTTTTGTAATTACATAATATGCATATTTTACATAAAAAGCCTCACAGTATGCGTGTTTTTAAAATTAAATCAGAGAGTAAGCAGCGTCTTAATGTAGCTGTAAAGGTTCGTATGCTTTCTAATTACATTTTCAATGCATTAAGCGAAACAACATTCATTTTCACACTAAAATTACAACAATAAAACCGTATAATGGAACTTAGATCTATATAAATGATATTGCTGCATGGAAAACGTTATATAAGTCCGATATCGTACAGGTGCCTTTCCACAGGCGTCTTTTACGAATGACTTCAGAATTTTTCGTTCCAGTCACGTACATACATCATCTATATAAACATTTGTCTCTTAAATCGCATGCGAAAGGATGCTTGTGTGAGAGCAACTACAGATTCGTCGATTGAACTGACACACATTATAGTCGGTTCATCGAAATTAAATTGTTTTTTTTGTTATTGGTGAAGCGCCAGACTTAATTGCGATGATAACTGATATTGCCCACTAATGAAGCTGGTGTCATATAAACGTGTTATCGATATTATTGGTTTCATATTGCTTCATATTCAATTTAACTGAAAACAGAAATAGCTTTATAGGTAGGTATGGCAAATTGCATAAATATATGAAACTTTGTAAGCGCACTTATAATTGTGTACCTACTCATATTTTGAAACAATATATTTAAAACATAAAGTGTAGTACTTAGGGAACGATATCTCTCATAGGCAAACTGTCAGCCAATAAAACTGTCAATTATTTCCTTCAACAGTGCTGTCTATCTAGTATTTTATTTAATCCTGAATTAACATTTTAAAAAATGTTAAAACTAATTTTCAAGTACAAATTTGGCAGACAATTATATAGGTGCTCAATACGGTGGTTAACCGAGTTTGGCCTGAAAACTAAAAGACTAACTAAAGATAAAAAAGTGGGGTTTTCTTCTATAATAATATAGAACATAACAAATTCAAGTGTTAATGTGATAGATTCCTATTGTAAACTAATTGCTACATTTTTAGTTTTCATTTTGCCAGCTACTTAAATTATGTTCAGAGAAGTACATACACTACCGGCCATTAAAGTTAGGACAAGTAGTAAATTATTAAGAATGTGAATAAAAAGGGTGAGTAATTAAAACGAAACTAAAAATTTAATGCTACGACTAAAAATATATACAAATAAGAAAAAGAAGTATCATAAATAAATTAAACAAAACATTCATATTGCAAAACTATACTATATCTTTTGTTCGTTGAAATAGACTCCTTTAATGCGCAATACTCTCTGGACCACTCGCGGCATGTTTTCTGTCAATTTTGTTAAAGTTACACCGAGATTATTGTGCCACCCAGTTTGAAGAAGCTCACACAGATGATTTTTCGAATTCGTTTGTCAAGCTCAGTCCACAGTAGTTCAATGGACTCCAAATCCGGTGTCTGTGGTGGCCAGAGGATGATTTGCAAAACATTTGTTTCTTTTTGAGCCGTTGAACACTCTTTGCAAATTTGTGCTGTATGTTTGACGTGGTTATCATGCACAAACACAAAGTGGTGACCTATCAAACGCAATCCGGATGTGACTGTGTTTTCCCCCAATATTTGTCTGTATATTTGCTTTGCACCTAATACTATCAATGTTTACAAGGTCTCCGGTTCCTGCAGTTCTGAATCAACGGCAAACCACCACAGAACCACAAACATGTTTCACTGTCACAACGACACAATCGCGCAACCGCTCTCGTTTGTGCTACGAGCACTACGCTTTTGTCCAAAAACTTCAAATTTGGTTTCGTCGGTCCAAAGGACGTTTTGGTAATTTTGTGCCATCCAATCTCCCCCATTAGCTCATTGTAGATATTTTTTCCGATTTTCACGACGTAACACTGGGTTTTTTTTTACCACTGAGTGACCGTAAAGGTGGGCTCTTCTTAAATGACGATTGGTAGTCGTTAGAGAAATCGCTGCTCGCGTGCCTTCTTGATTTCTGCTGCGATTTCGGGCACTGTTATCGTCGGTTTCGCTTGCTTAGCACGTTCAGGCGTCGATCTTCCGCGAATGTCTGTACTTTTGATCCCAGGGCGATTACAATCTTCTAAAGCACCGGTGGTTTGGTACCGACGAATACTATAGTGTACAGTTGATTTGGTCATTTATGTAATTTCTCCGCAATTACACATACAGAATATCTTTTCTACATATAATGTGAGAACACCTGATCGCTTTGAAAGAGTTATCGTCTTTACTTTCGGCATTTTTTAAATGACATGTCCACAAATACACTAACAGAACATCCGTATCGTCAATAGTTGATTAACAAACTGATTTACAGCAAATATGATAAGAACTTCTTCCTAATATAATGCCAAACACAAGTATACAGTCATCTAGACTTGTTCCCTTTATTATAAACCTGCTAATCTGTCATTTATTGAATATCGTTTCTTAATGATTTTATTATATGCTATTGACATAAATTGTTTGCTTCTGTTTCATTTATTATAATGAGGATTTTCATATTAAACACTTAAACATTCTTTGAAATTTGTTGTATAATTTTTTAATATAATACTCGTATACATGATAGCAAAAACATTCGAATTTGCTAAATTGTATTAGCTGTCCTAACTTTAATGGCCGATAGTGTATATAGTTATGGGCACTTTTATAGGAATTTTTTACGACATCTGGCCTTCTAAGATTCATATTGAAAATAGATATCATGCATGAGGTTGTTGTGTGAAAATCAATTTGGTTAACACTTTATATTTTTGAAGCTCGCGTAAGGAAAACGCATATACAGCGCCTTAAATCGATCGTATCACATTTATGGATATTCAAACACTTTCTCTGTATTTTTAAATGCGAACTATTATTTTTAATATCGTCAGCAAATATCCTGTAAAATTACCTGGAAAGCGTTTAGTGTTATATACGTTACCAGTTATATGTTAGATGTAGTTAATATTGAATAGTGTTAAAGATGTTTCTCATAAAAGTGTAGTATATTCGAAAATATTGCAGATACGTACTACGTAATTTGAAGGTAATATTGCAGGAAATTTTGTCTCAATTTAAAAGCAAAAATTATTATAGGAAGGAAAAATTCAAGAAATTGTTAGCTGTAGCTGCTTTCAGCAGAGATTTGACGTTTTGTTACATTATTAATTTATTAGTTTGTATTTGACGATCATGACCATCTAGGTGAACTGTATATTAAATAGTGTTAAAGATGTTTTCCATAAAAATCTAATATCTTTAAAAATACTATCAAGATAGCGGTATTTATGCCAACTCAAAAATAATTCTACGTGGTGATTGCTGACAATACCGAAAACTGCAGTTTCCATTACAAAACCGAGAGAATAACTTTCGCATTTGCCACAGCCTATTTAGCACTCTCATATGCATATATTTACATTATACTACCTTGAAACATGTAAACTATTAACTCCAAAATTGATGTCCAAACAGATACCGATACAGGCTACGTCTTAAGATGAGAGATAAGCTTAAAAATTATTTAATAGTTATACGTCAGTCTGTATTACTAGTCTAAGTACAGTTCCAATCACGAATGTTTACCGATACGTCACTATCAACTCTTACAAGTAACAACTAATTAATGTTTATAATTTTATGCAAATACATGTTGTATGAATGAGAAATACATTGAAACTTATATCTACTAGGTTTACGCACAACGTTTAGAGTGCGTGCATATATAAATCTGAAGGACTGCAATAGAAAATTAAGCGATATATATATATAGTCCGTTTACGATAACAAACGAGGCACGTCATTAATACACGTCATAATGACGATACGCATTATTGCGAAATCTTTCCTCTAATAGGCTATTAAGTCTTGATAGCTCATTGCATGCAATTCGTGTTAACGGTTAAGTTTATACTCACGTACAGACACCTTTGCATAGAAAAATCCATATATCTTCGATTGTGAGTACAGTTATTTTTGGGTTGCTATTTCTGATTTTATTGGTTATGTCGTTCTTCGTCTGTTACTATGAATACTATAACTAGTATTTTACATACAGAAAAGTATTAACCGACTAACACAGTGAATGTAATGTATGTCATTTTGTGTTTTCATCTGTATTTTGGTATTAGTTTTCAGATGGTAATTTAACTTCGGCGTGTTGATTTAGTTCATACTCTAGATGATGTGACGGTAAATATTCAAGATTAGGAATTGTAAATTTTATAAATACATATAAATAAAAAATTGTAAAGTGCGAAGCAGAAGATTTGTGCAGACATCCTGTATACAAAACCAGATGGTTTTATTATTAAGATAACATGGCTTTATTCTTCTCAAACATGCGATAAAAATGTGATTTAGAATATTCTGACAAGATTAAGGGGGGCACTGATACAGTTTTAACATATTATTAAGTATCTAGGTACTGTACATTAAAAAATTGTGACTTGCTCTAAAAGCAACACCAATTGTAATCACTGCTGCTGCTTATTGGGAGTAAACCTACGTTATCGGTTCGAAGTTCATATTTACATAAAAAATAGACGGACACAATATTTTAAACATTTCTATAACATCTCATCAGAAAATAAAATTAAGTAAGGAATGAGATAGTGTTAGGGTAATGTTTTACTGTCATCATATTATTACATTTACACTAATGAATTCAGCGGAAATCACTTCTGAGGTCACCTTGACAAGCGGTACAGTTTCAGGACGTCTGTGCATATGTAATTGTTGTATGCCAATGCAATATAGCTACTAAATTTTCATTTCTTTCTGTTATAAACCATTTACAAGATATAAATCAATACAGAGAACCTCCTACGTCTAATCACACACTACATGATAAACAAATACGTCACTGTTAAGCTGTTACCTACTATTGAATACTTTTTATATTCATATTGGGTTATATGTAGAGCTGAGGGATAGCTGCGGTATGCCAGGATAGTATTCAGGTAAACGCACGAATATTATGACCTTGTTTCGCTCGGAGATGCATGCGTGATTTTATTGCTTTACATGCATTCGCTATTTATATCACTTCATCACAGGTATGTCAGTTATGTGTACTGTATATAAATAACAAAATTACCTTATTTACGATTATTATTGAATAGCGCCAAGTGGATAAGACTGGTTTTGTAGCATTAGATGCGTTTCCATATTTATAGCGCTGAGCGATGTACGCCGCGATGAATAAATGTTTTTATATTTTGAGAAAGACCGCTCGACATCTACGGATGTAACACACGCACAATTAAAATAATGTTTATAGATAGAAACCGAATCTACACTTGCACCATTACTAATTTGTTTTAATCTGGTAAAATCAAAATCATTGTTTATCAAACTCTCGAACTTTTCTATTACAGTCACATTTTTGTTGTCATTTACTGCGCACAGCTGTACGTGTACATCGTCCAGTATTTGCAGTGACTCCGCTAACGATAATGCAGTATTGCGTGCTTGGGCACGTCCGTCATACTTATTAAATAGAGCTCAACGCAACACACGATCACATTGCCGGTTCACGACTAACTAAAGTGTTTCGCTGCATCGTGTTTATACGCAGGTGCATACGCACTACATACGGTCTTGCCTTACCGCAAACTTCCCCAGCTCTAGTTATATGCAACAATTTGCAATTGTATACACTCACTAAATCGTTTTTTAAATTGAGAAGCATGGAAAGTGGGACACTATAAAAAGCACCTGAATTATGTCATATGCAGTTCATTGTGTATAGCGGGAAATTCAAATTTAGTTCCTAGTATCACCTTAAAAATACTGCCAATTTACAACAGTTTTTAATTGCCGTATCGGCAGTATAATGTTTTAGTACATACATACATATACGGACCTAAAATATTAAAATAATGCAGCTTTATGAAATTTTTTGTAAACTATACTTATCGTAGTTAAAAATTGTTTGTCACTATTGCATCAAATGCAGTTTAGAAAATTCAGAACCGTAGGTCGATACGAAACAGGTGTTATACACAGTGCTGTCAATAATTTAATAATAATAAAAAATTAGACACTTGTTTATACTTTGAAAATAATTTTAGTTGATGATTTACAATGATCCCTTTTAAATTTATTGAATTTACTCAATGAAGGACAAGCTGTTTTGCTCGCCTTTTATAGTGATAATGTATTGAATAAAGATAGTGCATGTTTTAAAACTTCTTTAGATTCTCAAGGTAAAATATTTGCCATGTTTCCAGCAATCAATCCAATGCAATTGGTGCTAATTAATTCATTATTGTTTTAAAGAGTGCACATTCTCCACTGCCTGGAAGACAACCGTTGTAATCTCTTTGACTACGATTTCTCAACCACGGCAATCGCAAAATTCGACTTACAAGCATATTGCCTACCTTATCAAAGGTGCTGGGGAGGGCAATTTATCAGCAATTATGTAAGTGTTACCAAATCTTGAAGTAGCTTTTGGGTTGGGTTAAAGTTATGCTACGGCATCACTGAATTCCATGATTCCATGAATATGAAATAAATAGTATTGGTAAATGTGACGTTGCTCTTCCAGTTAGTTTAGATTGTAGCAAAGGTTTAGACGTTTTGGATCATCACATTCTGGTGGTGATCTTGAAATACTGCGGTTTGAGTGGTGGAGCATTAAATTTTTTCGAAAATTATCTTAATCGAAGGTTTATCTATGGCAGACGTGTACTACATGAAAAGTATAGAACTGTTTTATGTACTTTCTTTGTTCTCGTTTTAATTATTGTGACTGTGTTTATGGCTTCTACTTCAGATTCAACTAGCAAAAGAATAATTCAAGTTGCTCAAATCTTTTGCTTGTATTTGGTATTAGACGTAGAGAGAATATCATACACTGGGAAAGGTAAATTGTGTGTGTCAAATTGCTGGTGTCAGAATCAGATTCCGTACTAATATTCATACTTTCAACATATTGTACAAAAAACGTGTCCCTTATGCCAATACATTTTTTTTTAAAACAATAGATCGTATAGTCACAAATAAATATAGGTTATATATTTTTTTCTTTGGTCATTTAGTAAGACGTACTTTTACCGTTACTTTTACTAACTTCCAGTAGCCTATGTGGTACAGGTTGAATTAATTTTTTAAACACATCATCTACAAAGTTTTCCCATACTTTTACAATTCGGTGTTTTAATTCTGCCTTGGTGTGAATTTTTGGTAGCGTGCGGTCGTATACACTTCGAGAGAGTATGCGCCCAAAGATTCTCGATCTGATTCAGATCAGAGCTTAATGCCGGTTATTTCAAATGTTTAATCCCATGTGGTAGATGCGGGTGGATTATCTTGTTGAAATATGATATCATCGTTTGCGGGTATGGTGATAAAAGATAGAAGGTGTTCCACTAAAATATGTTGTTTTTTTTTGGCATTCATTCCAACCTTCACAACTCTTACATCCTACTTTTGGCACCTTTCATAGATCGTGACTTAATCCATCAGGCCCATCTAAATTAGATTTCTTTTCATAACTGAAAATTAAGTGGTAAAACATTTCTCCGCAATGAAAATACTTTTTTGTAAAACTAAACATTAATGAGATGTTTTTGTAATTGTGTTTGTTTTGCATTTTGGCGTACTTGTGGCGACCTCCTGATGTAATCCGTTTTCTTACTAGACTAAGATTACATTTTAGGTTAATGCTTATAACAATTTGCGAAGAAGAAGCTCCTGTTGATAAAATTTCTAACAAAACTGCTCGCTTGGTTCTATCAGAGAATCTGGATGGTCCTTCTGATCGTCGTTTTTCGCGTAATCTTCAATATCTATTGGTAGAAGCGTATCCACGACTTTTTACGAACAATTTAGTCTGCGGTCAATTTTAATGTACCTATGCCACTCCACAATCTCTTAAGTCGGTTATTCGCCGTCTCTCTAGAACTGGCAATTCTTTTCCGCGTCGCATAATACACAACTTAAAAAATATTTTGTTATAATACAAATGAAACAGACTGATCAAAATTACTTTTTCGTTGTGTCATATTTGAATTCAAATTAAGTTTACTTTTGGGATAATAGGAACACAATATCTTTAATAAACTATAATTATTCACAGCACTTTACTTTGTAGTTTTATTGTCCATATTTAGGCTTTTACTATTAACTTGTGCATTCTGTCACTACATGTAATATAGGAGAGAAGCTAAATTCTATAGTTTCATAACGTTAGGAACAGATATGCTAACTAATTGTTAGAACATGCACAAGAGTGCATGAATGTATATCTAACAATAACAAGAAAAAAGTATGCATACGCCATTATTCTAAAATACGAAATCTTAACCAAAATTTAATCATTACCAGATAACTGTTTTGTAGATCATTACGCATCTCATTTTATATAATAGAAAGAGTGCGAGGAAAATTGATGAAAAAGAGAAAGCAACTAGAGCAGAAACGCACACGTAAAAAATCAAAGCCAATCGTGTTTGTGCTTGCCAAACAAATTCGCAATGAATTTACTCAATTTCACTGTCGGTCTCCGTCTTACCAGAGTATTCTATCTTTTTCTGTATCCTGCGTACATATATACCTTACCTGCCCCTGTGTATATATATCACTCGCGTATGTGTTTGAATTTCCTACGGCCACCTCTGTCGGTTTTAATTCGCTAAACTAAACCGTTCTTAATCAAAAAGAGCTCAATTCACAGATATATATGAAGGTAATTTATATTGGCAAAGGGGGATACGGAGTAATAGAATTTGCATACGATCTGATTCACATACATATACTGAATACTAATATATCTTAACGAAAAAAGTAATTTGTTTACTAATGCTGAAATGTTTATGGCTTCAATGAATTTAACACTCCCGTTGTGTGTAATTATACTTTATTTCTGAAAAACTTTTGGCTATGTAGTCACTAATTTAGTTACATCAATTCATGCTGGGGAACATGGCACCATGTATTTGTTATATAATATAGACTTACATTATTATTATTACTATTTTACAGTTACATGCAAACAATTTACGAAAATAAGAACATAAAATAAATCCTAAGCTGTTACATATCCAATTCAAGATTGGCACTAGGGTACAACACTTTTTAAAATATATAACAGGGATCCGCAATCTTCGCAACAAGTTGCCTGTGGATTACATATTTCGTGAACCCAACTAAGCATGCCACACATTGCAGTTAATCGCTTCTAGAGCCATCTGTAGAGTGGCGTATATTTGCCCACATTGTAGTTCGTGCTTAAAAAAATGGTTGCACATAATTGAGCATACATGCCATTTCAAAATCAAGAGTTAGGTTAGGAATACTAGTTTGTTTTAAATAATTAAAACCTCGTTTAAAAAATCACTAATCGGCGTTTGTCGACACATGTGCATGATGACTGAAAAACAATTTGAAGTACCTATACTTAAGGAATATGTTAATTTTCCAACTTCGAATGTTGTTGAAACTATTTTCCAATACATACATACATATACATGTATTATACAGAATTGGATATTAGTTGAGTTAGCAGCATCTGATCTAGCGGATATAAAGCAAATTACAAGACTATGCCATATTACAAATGAAGTACATATACAGTGCGACCTTGATAATCCGAAGCTTTAGTAGATCGGATTCTTCGGTAATCCGGCCAAGCATTTCAATTGCATTGTGTACTTTATAATCCGGATTTGATAGTACTCGTTAATCCGGACCTGCGTTTTTAACTAAATTCTAGATATCTACTTCATCCAAACTAATGAAGAAATACTGAAATCGATAGGGTGGGGTTCCCCTAACTTCCTAACATCCGAAATTCTGCCGGATCAGGTGCCGGGGCGTTCACATGAACAGTACGTGCCTATGTGTAGACCACTATATGTGTCGCGTAAGAAGTACCATCTTAGTTGCTTAACTATTCGCTATTTAATCACATATCTAAATAACTGTATTCAACGACGTGTTATTTTAAGTGCTACATATAAACACTCCTTACATACACAAATTAAGATGCCTCCTAAAAGAAAACATACTACGTTGTCAATAAAACAAAAATCCGATATAATAGAAAGACTAGACCGTGGTGAAAGTGGACAAGTGTTGTCAAATCAATACGGCGTAAGAACATCAACAATTTCCGATATAAAAAAAAACAAAGATAAAATCAAAAGGTATGATATATTTTAAAGAAAATTTTGTACTTTTATTATGTGTGTGTCCCTTCTTTTAGATTTGTTCACAAATGTGATTCCGGTCCCGGCGCCAGAAAAACGTTGAGAAAGGCCGAGCATCCAGCAATGGAAACACGTTTGTATGCATGGTTTTGTACACAACGATCAAGGCATGTGCCGATTTCCTATGAAATTTTATCTGCCAAGGCAAAACAGTTTTATACTGAAATCTATGGAAATGATAACTTTAGAGCTAGCAGGGGCTGGATTTCTAATTTCCGAAAAAGGCATGGTCTGCGTGCTTTAAAAGTGTGTGGCGAAAAACTATCCAATGATCAAAGCGCCGTCAATCCCTTCATAACTGCACTTGCAGAGAAGATACAACAGTTAAACCTCACACCTACTCAAATATACAATGCAGATGAATCTGCTCTATATTGGAAATTGTTGCCTGAAAAAACGCTGGTTCGTTCTCAGGAAAAGACAGCACCAGGTCGAAAAATAAGCAAAGAACGTATCAGATTTCTAGCATCTTGTAATGCTGCTGGCTCACAAAAATTGAAGCTGTTAGTAATAGGAAAGGCAAGAAATCCAAGGGTATTTAAAAATGTGAACATACCTATTGAATACAAATCCTCTGCCAATGCATGGATGACATCAGCTATTTTTCTAGAGTGGTTTCAATATTCATTTATTCCACAAGTTAGAATACATTTAAGAAGACTCAATTTGCCTGAAAGAGCCCTGTTAATCGTCGATAATGCTTCGAGTCACGGATCTGTAGAAGAGCTGACTAGCGAAGATGGAAATTTTACAACAATCTTTCTTCCACCAAACTGTACAGCTCTTCTGCAACCTATGGATCAAAATGCCATCAGACTGACAAAATTATTTTATCGGAAAAGTCTTTTAGCCCATATTTTATCTAATAACGAAGAGAATGTTGTTAAGTTATTAAAAACTATTAATTTGAAGGATGCTGTATGCCTACTATGCAATGCTTGGGAAAAAGTCTCCTCCGAAATTTTGCAGAAGTACTGGCACAAAATTCTTGCTCATGTAGCAAATAACGACGCAGACGCTGAATACGATGCTGAAGATCTGATTCCTCTGAGTCAATTGCGGTGCAATATCCTTTCCTTGGATAAAGAGATAACAGATGTTTCAGATATGCTCAATGTTCTCAGTGATCAAGATCTCACCAACGTGGAAATACGTAACTGGCTTGAAAATGATGAAGATTTGTTACCACTTGAAGATCTAGATGTTGCAGACGAACACCATGATAGTGACAATGAAAATCCAAAGTTAGATACAAACAAGACTGTTAAAAATGACGAGGCAGTTAAAAGTTTTAATACATGCATAAAGTGGGCGGAAGAAAATGACATCTCACTGCATGATGTTCTTGTACTTCAGAGATTACAAGAAACAGGTTGTATAATGAACATGAAAAAGATCAAGCAAACAAGAATTACAAATTACTTCACAAAATAATATAAAATTTTATAAGTATGCATTCTGTATTACATATTTTTTTATATACTACTATTTTCTAGTTGTTTTGTATTACATATTTTACTTACCAATAAAAGATTGTCCAGCTTCAGCAATCCGAATTATTTACTAATCCGGAGCACCGTAGTTTTAATTAATCTGGATTATCGAGGTCGCACTGCATTACCCCATTTTACTCTAAAGTGGTCGCTATCTTGAACTTTCAGAGAGATTTTTCACTGAAATTCACCTAGTAAATGTTATCAAAAAATATCTATCTTTTAAAGATAAGCTTTACCCCAGCAATTTTTGTTAAACACTTTTTGACGTAGGTATCTATTAAAAAAAGTGGTGGGGGGCAATTCGATGTAATAATACGACTTTTTTTCATAAAAATGTAGTGAAATGATACCTACGTAAATAGGTTAGTGAATACATTATCTAGATATCTTATTGATAGCTAGAAATATCGAAGAAAGAAAATTTAGTTATCATATTATAATATAATTAAAAAAAAACGCTATTACACATATGGAGATCCCAATCGCTTTGATGTTGGACCTCGCCTAAGAGGCCATTCGTGGTCTGTTAAGACCAGATATTGAAGGTGCTGTACTGTCCGCGCATAAGCGGCTCCAACTGAGTCTGATGCATGACAGTTCGAACATTGAAGGACATATTAGATTTATTTCAAAATTGGTCCCTTTTTCCTATTCTGTTCCTGCACGCTTTTTTAAATTTTTTTTGAACCAAGAATACTTTTATTATTTAAAATATATTAAATTATGAAATGTTATCATTGAATCTTGAAAAAAGACAAATAAATAAGAAGAAATACCGGTATAGTAGCATATTTTTAAAATTATATTATAACTAAATGTTATTTCTCCGATATTTCAAGCTAGCAATAAGATAGCGAGATATCGTTTTACTAGCCTATTTAAGTATCATTTCACTTCGTTTTTATCAAAATAAACTGAATTTCAATGAGAATCACTTGAAAAGTTTAAGATGGCGGTTACGCTCCCTGGCGACCATCTTGGAAATCTGACAATATTTTCTACGATTTTCTTTTGGCCACTTTAGTAATATATTTCCTCCGCAAGTCTTTCTATTAATTAATGCAAAATATTGATACAAATTAATACAAATTAATATACATTAATATAAATTAATATAAAAATATCGTCTTACCACAGGAGTGCTTTTTTAGATGAACGACGCTATTGAAGACTGAGTACACTATCTTCATCAAAAAGTTTCCGGAATCACCACCGTTTGGAGCTCTCGGTCAACCGATTCCATCTTTTTTTTGTTGGGGATTGCCACTCCCGTTAGCAATAATTTCGCCAAATTTCAGTATCCTAAATTGAAGTGTTTCCGCAATGTTACTTTAAAAAAACACCGGTTTACAAATGGCACAAACACTTTACACTTGGCCGTGAGTTTGTCAAAACTGATAAACGCAATGGCAGGCCGTTGACATCAAAAACAGATAGAAACATCGATAATGTGGAAGAAACAACATTAATCAAACGCATCAGTATTGGAGGCGAGATGTGGATTTATGAGTACGACACGCAATCCAGACATCAGACGAGCGAGTGACAAGCATCCAATGAGCCACAACCGAAAAACCACATTGTTTTCAGTCGAAAAAGTGACGCATACGGTTTTCATGGATTATAATGGTGCTGTGCATCATGAATTACTGCCAGAAAATCAGACAATCAAGGAGTATTGTTTGGGCGATATGAGGGGTTTGCGAGAAGCAATTCGCCTAAAAAGGAAGGATATCTTGGCAAACAACTCGTGGATTTTGTATCATGGCAACACACCGTCACACAATGCTATCATTATCCGCGAGTTTCTCACCAAAAACATAACGAATACAATCCCGCAGCCACCATGATGATGATTTAGCTCCCTGCGACTTTTTACTGTTTGATAGCTACAAAAAACAAGTACGAGAAACGCGTTTTAACAGCCGAGAGAAGATAATACAAAAAATCGAAGACGAATCTGGTGGTTATATCGAAAATCGAGTACCACAAACATTTTGAGAACTGGATCAAGCGGGTCATAAGTGCGCTGCAGTCAATGGGCATTACT
Source organism: Popillia japonica (assembly GCA_004785975.1). Classification (NCBI taxonomy): domain Eukaryota; kingdom Metazoa; phylum Arthropoda; class Insecta; order Coleoptera; family Scarabaeidae; genus Popillia; species Popillia japonica. The sequence goes on from SMLS01072611.1 coordinate 19,277, forward strand.
TCGAAGCGGACAACACCAATTTTGAAGAATAAACATTTTGGGGGGACTTTTTGATCACGGTGATATTCCGGCAGATGCATTGATACTATACTAATACTAAAAATATTTCATTTAATTTTCTTGAAACTTAAAAATTAATATATAAATTTTGCAAAAACATATTGACTATAATTACGCCAATATTCAAAGCCTAATTCCACATAAATAAATATCTCATATAAACTCCCTCTGATCTACCGTGGATATGTGTGCAGAATAATCTCAAAGCACTTGCGTGATTGTCTCTAGTTTTACCAGATAAAACATTTGCAGCCAGTTTACTTTACTTTGTAGACTCTGAGGGTTGTGTCTGGCTAGAATATTAATTGCTACATATGGTTCAAATGATGTCTATGCAGGCAATCCTTTATACCTACCTTATAAACTAGGTTTTCCGCATATCCTAGACTATCTTTATGTAGTTAAGTAGTGAACGATAGGTTATAGATATTATTTAAAAAGAAAAATACTAAGAATAAAATTAGAACTTTCGAATGAAACTGTAGAAACACGATGAACACAGCAGCATGGCTCACTGGTCTACTACAGAATAAAAAAATCTACTCAAATTGGAAACCATTACGGCGGAGAAACACACAATTTTCAATTTACTGTTAAGCGACAACCTATAATCAATCATTTACGAAATCACCACAAGGATAGATGTGCGGAAACAAGATGTAATAGTTTAATTTTTGACATTTTCTGTACCTATCTGTTCTAATCACGGCTAAGAAGCACATGCAATATAAAAAACAATTTTGCCTGCATTAAATCAAATTCTGACATAATTTTGTTAATTAATTAATATAAAATTTAATGGTTTTTCTACCCTTTATTTTCTTATGAATATTACTTCAGCTATTTTCTACCATCGATAAAATATAAAGTTCGCGCATACAATCTTTTTACTGAAATTAAGCTGTCTCATATTGGAGCTGGCTAAAATTATCGTCAGCACCTACATTCAATTCAAATCAAATTTAAATCCTCTTGAAGAGTTACAATAGAATACATGTCATTTACTACCTCTGTTTAATACTTAACTATCCAAGTGCTACTACTTACGGAATAAAATACCTAAGAGTTTGTTTTGTGCTTTAAATGGTAGTGCTCCTACTACTGAAAAACTATAGCCACAAGCATTACCTACATCGTATAATGCATTATTATTGTATTCCAACATAAATATCGCGCGTGCAGAATAAAACACAGCCAACAGCAAAAAACACCCAAATGCATTCAACGTTAAACCGCGCGTTATTAGCGTCATTATTCCGGAATTTTCTGACGTTTCAGGCAGTTTCCCAATATAAATACGGGCAGATCTCTCTATCGAGGTTGACGAGGAATCAGGCAACGGATGGCGCTTATGAAACTGAAGGCTCATTCGTCATATTTTCGTCCAATAGAACGGGGGCAGGACGATGACAAGAGCCGAGGGAGAGTACAATGAACAATATGAATAGCGAACGTCCAAAGCATACCATATTATGTATACGTAAGAGTATCGGTATTAACGAACGCTTTTGCCAATCATTTGGGATAAGCTTACAGACTTCAAAGAATAAAACAAACATTCCCGCACCGTTCGTATAGGTTGTAGTAACAACAATGACAGCATATCAGTGAGTACTGGATGTGCAGTACAACGGTTTCACAGGATTTGTCGTTTCGTGTACAACCATACTTTAGGTTGATTGGTAATTTAAGAAAAAGTGCATTATGAAGTTGTTTTGTATGATTTGCACTAAATTAAGGCTATTGCAAACTAAGTTAATAGTAATGAGCAAATGCTCAGCAAAATTACATATGGTTCACAAAAGACATTGGATTCGTCTTTATCCGCACTTTTATATGAATATGAACCACTTTCTGTTAAAAAACAAATAACAATTAGAGCGTATGAATATTGAACAGGATTAAAGATCTGCAAGTCTGTGTTTGTAATTTACCATGTTCCTAAGGAAATGGAGGTGGCAATTACTATATACAGAAAAATAAGATCGCAATTCAATACAACAGAAAGTCTATTAAATATAAAAGTCTAAGTAAATAGTAGGTAGGTAGACATTTATTCTAGAAGTTTGAACAAATATCATAGCACGCATGACAAGTTGACGAGTTTCAGAGCTGGGAAGTTATGGAGCATTTTAAAATACTTAATAGGGGGCAGAAATACCATTCAGAAAGAAGCAGACTAAAGCTTCAAGTAACTGCAATAATATTATGATTTCTGTCACCCATATGCATTAGATAGTATCATCACCTTTCTCTAATACAATGCCGCACACAGTGACACGTTCAGAAGAAAGGTATCCCACCAAATTCAATGTTATGGTTGCTGGAATAATCAACTTATTAAATATATCCAAACAAGCTTTTGGGAAGGCAACATGAAAACATGATTTGAATAAAATATTCTACTTAATTATTGTAACTTGGACGGAAACTATATTTGTATAACTGCAGCGACAATTTCAATTTGGTCTATTCAACATCGACCCTGCTTAGAGGCGGAGGTTTTATTAGCGAGTACATACCCACATGTAGTTGACTATCGTTATATAAAACAATATATACCCACCTCGAAATGGAGAAGTTTCACGGGACCGTTGCAATGAGACTCATTGGTGAAGTTATACGTAGAATAATACTCGACTGGTAATTATGCAGAGTACAGGAACGGTTCTTTCCATCTTTTTGAAACTACCTTAATTATCAGAGACTGGCGTAGTACAACGGCTTACCTCTAGTAATTACATTATTCGTAATTACTTGAAATATACAAAGGTGTTACGTGTTTACATTGAGCTGTTTGAAAGCTTTATAATATATTTTCCGTAAAACTGTATTTGATATAAAGCAGCAGCCCGTGTTATATACGGAGGAATGCTATAAAATCATCGATTAAGTTATTAATATAATATTTGTTAATATCGTGAGCTAATTCTGGCAACATAAATTATTTTGTATTCATACGCGTTACAAGCAATCCAGTGTTGCCCAAAAATAGTACACCAACAAAGCGTAACTGACGATACCACACCGATACCACGCAGCATTATTACTGTAAAAAAACTATTTTTGAATGCAGGTTTAAGTGACGCGTTGCTGTAAAAATCATCTTAATGAAGCGTGAAGTGTTTAAAAGCATGAGATAAACTTATAATAGTTTGGGGTATTTGGCTGACACAAGAGCGGATGATTTGTTAAAAATAACTGGGAAAATGCAAAAAGAAGAATACTTGGATATCTTGCAAAATAGCGTACTGCCATCAGGAAGCGGTATCGTCGGTAAACCATTTACATTCCAGCAGGATAACGATCCTGCTGGGGACGAGTGTCTGACGTGTCTGCTGTAGATATGGGGGTATCTCAAGGGTCAATTCTAGGGCCTATTCTATTTTGTATTTATAAAAGTAACATTATAAATTCATTATCTATATGCAGGTATCAGATGTACGCTGACGATACTAAGTGTATCATACTTTTCCTTTGTCGGATCTTTATTTGGTAATCCAAAACTCGTGTTTGCGGTTTGTATATGGGCTCTCGCGATACAGTTAGGGTTTCATATAAACTCAGGGATGCTGGTTGGTTGGCAAATTTCAATTAATGTCCGCGGTATTTTTTCTTAGGTTGATTTCGTTGAAGGTGCCAGCTTACTTGACGAATAGAATTCGGTATCGCACTGACATCCACAATACCAATGTACGATTTAAGCATCATATTTCAATACCTATCCATAGACGAGTCATATTTATGCGGGGATTTTCATATAATATTTGCAAGCTATATAATCCCGTATGTACCTCTTTCTCTGAAGCAACTCTCCGTTTCTGCTTTCAGGACAGCCTATAGGAAGTTGTTGTTCAGTTAAAGTGTGTAGGAGGATTACTACTATTTGACCAGTAATTGCTATATGCGGTTTTAAACTAATTCTGGTTTTCTAGCTCCAGCTTTTTTACTGAAACGTTTGAATTTTTGGTTTGCCTGTATATGCATACATGTGTGAATAACTTTTAATATTTGCCGCTTGTGGTTGCTGAACTTTGGGTAGGGTCGTGATGGAAGGATCGGTAAGCTATAGCTATAGCTGACCGACTCACAGCCTATTTCTCTGTCCTTGCTCTCTACGCTCGCACTCATACCCTATTTTTCTATGGTTTGGTAATTGTTATTTTACGTGCGCTTGTTAGTATATTTGCATTTACATACGGGGAAATAAATGATTTATTTATTTATTTATCCCAAACACACAGTCTTTCGAAATTTTTCGGAAGAAAGAAGAGCGGCAGGAGGCGGTTTGTTAATGATCTACCTTCCTCAAAGTCCTATTTAGCTGGTGCACAGGAGCTGGTCAGAAAAGCGAATTGGCGACAACCACAGTATGGTTTGTAGCTTTGGGAATACATGGAGGAAGCGTAGCAACAAATCTATCCCAATTAGCCGCAAAAATTTATAAGCAGAATTCTCAGAATTTGCGGAACCATGATGTGGGCCAAAGGAGAACATACCAATGAAAAACAAATATTTATTTTAATCTAATTAATCCTTCTAAGTACAAGTATAGATTGTTTAATTGCTCGATATTTTTTATAATCAAGATGTCATCTATCGCATCCATGTTGCCAATATCACCAAAGTAATGTTGGCCTAAGTTTAGATAAATAGGGCATTTTAGAATAATGTGATGTAGAGTTTCCTCTTCTAATAAATTACAAATATTTCCATATTTCCATTGGTCTTTAGCAGATATGATTGCTTATTATGCTGCTTAGCTACTTGATAACAGATTCAGCCGTCAGTCTTACTTGGCTGACGAGCCTAAGTTTTCTTAGCAAAGTGCGAAATGCTAGGTAATATTCTACACAGCATAAAGAGCTAATGAGTTAATTATGCTTTCTACGTGTTTGCTGATTGCATCCTCTGTTGCTCTTTCTAAGTTGTGATGCTCCATTCGGATTCCGGATAACTAGTATAGTTAAATGAACACATAGACCTAGCCATCTAAACTATGCATTTACTTGGCTCATCCAATTATAAGACTGTATATTACCATCCATTTGATCTAATCTTACCAAGGCTTCCAAACATTGTCATGTCAATCTATTGTTCGGCATCCACTTTATTTTTTACGCCAGTTTGTTAGTGTTTTTAGCACGTCTACCTTCAATGGAGTTAACCCAACTTCCATACGTACTACGTAGTTTGGCGTTGTTGATGCCCACTAGAAAAGACGTTTAAAGAATCGCGTCTGCACAACTTCAATTTCGCTGAGATATCTTAGTGACCAGATCTCAGACCCATACAGCAGTCTAGCATTAATACTGGACCATAGTAATTTAGTGTTAGTTTCAAGTGATGCTACCCATACGTTAAGCGTATATTTCCATCCACGTGAGAATTAGCAAAAAGCTACCATCGGCATACAGTAGAGTTGTGGAGAGTATGGATTTTTCAATTGATATCTTTGCGCTTTCTGTATTGGATCTTTTGAGGTAGTCGTCAACTGAAGTGAAAAATATATATATAAATTACATCATTAATGCGCCAAATGAATTACTTTGAGATGTATTGTTCGTAAATGTTACTATTTTTGAATACACTGTAAGTTTGTAAATAAAATTTTTATTTTTGAGTCGCAGTATACCTACTTATATATTTTTTTTTCGAAAATTCTGAAGCTTCTAAACTTCGTGATGGTAGGGTACACATATACAGTGTGTCCATTTAAGACCGCGGTCTTTGATTGTAGCTATATCGTTAACTCAATAGAAATTCTGATTGACGGTATGTTAATGAGGATAAAAGAACCACATTTTAAAATTAATTTGACTTATAAAGGGTGTCCCAAAAAACCGTACAACGTAATTATCATTTTTTTTTTAAATTGAATGACCTACTTTTTTCTATTGAACTGAGTGTACTTTCAGATGCTTTGTTTACCCCTAAAATAATTTTGCTTTAAAATGCGACGTTGCCAGGTTATTGAATTTTTTATATATTTTTTGCCGAAATCACTACTTTAGTTAAACTTTAATTCCCCCGTCATTTTTCATTTATTTTCAATGAAATTTTGAGAAAAGTCTAAACTGGCATCATTTTATCTTCTAAGAGTGGAATGTTATGTGTTTATTATACAGGGTGCCCAAAAATATTATTTGCATATCAATATCTTCAATTCTATTTTATGCAATTTTCTTAAATGGAATGCCATCTATCTAGTAGTATGTATCGATAGAGTATTTATTTATCTTTAAAATGATACCAATATTTCCACTTTTATCTTTTACTATTTTCTTTAAATTCCAATTAAATAAATAATTATCCATGTTTTTCATGCATTGTTTATAATAGTTAGTGGGAGTTATTTTACTCTTGCCGTAAGTTAAACAAAATTGTTTTCTAAAACCCTTCATTATCGTAAAACAACATAAACACTTTTGCCTTTGTCTATTTTTTTTAATTGCAATTGAAGTGTCACAAATAAGAAAAAGCGTAATTACTACAAGTGTTTGATTTGTTGTCATGGTTTCAATTCAGTAGACGAGTGTGAATTCTGACGTTGGCTAAGTAAACATCGAGTTGCTACACACTAGTAAATAATATTGCTGTTTGTAAACCACAATGAAATACTTTCGTCAAGAATTAGTAAACATGATCTACGTTATGGGTGAATGTTTTGGGCACTGCCTTTTGGCTTCACGAGTGTATGCGGAAAAGTATCCGAACAGTAGACATCCCGATGAAAGAATACTGCAGGCACTAAAGGAAAGATTTGATCGTACTGGAAGCGTGGCATACGAGAAAAAAGGCAGAACAAAAAGAGTTCTAAATGAAGAAAATCAACTGGCGGTCTGTCTTGCGGTGGTAGAAAATCCACAAATTAGCTTAAGAGAATTAAGTAAAGATCTAGCATTAAAGACATCATCCGTTGGAAAGTGTCTTCAGTGCAATAAGTTCCATCCCTACCATATGCAACTGCATCAAGAAATTACCGAGAATGATTTTCAGAAAAGAATTACTTTTTGTCAATGGGCGCAGCAACAAATAGTCGAAAACGAGAATTTTTTTAAATTTGTGCTCTTTACAGACGATTGCACATTTCACAGAAACGGTTTTGTGAATAGGCATAATTTTCATTTTTATGATACGACAAATCCCCACAAAATCTATATTGGTGGTTCTCAGACCAAATGGAGCATCAATGTTTGGGCCGGCGTAGTACATGATTTTGTGGTTGGGCCATAGGTAGTGGTAGGTTAGTAGTAGGTAGGTTATAGGTAGTGTAACCGGGAAAGTATTCTTAAATTTTCTAAGGGACAATTTCCCACGCTTAACAAATGTGGCTTCAACTTGATGGTGCACTAGTTCACTTCAGCGCAAATGTCAGGGAGCATATATCGGAACAATTTCCAGAGAGGTGGATTTAACAGACAAGGTTTGTTATTAATACGAACTGGCCTCTGTTTGTTTTATTCATTTTTTTCTTCTCTAGATCCCATTGCATGGCCACCTAGCTCGCCAGACTTAACAACTATGGATTTTTTTTTGTGTGGAATTGTTAAATCAGATGTGTATCGCTTTGAACCCACAACAAGAGCAAACATGATGGAACGTATACAGCAGTCGTTCAGACGTATTACCCCTGCTATGCTTCAAAAAGTTGAGCATCTCTGTTACGTAGATTTGATTTGTGTTTGCAGCAAAACAGTAGACATTTTGAGCAGCAGCTGCGCTAAAATTTTCAATGATTATTAGTATTTCATACAATGTTCAATCATTTTTGTACCTTAAATTTTAATATGAACATTCTTTTATTAAGTAGGTCATGTTGATATCTCTATTTTCGTAGCACAAAACCTAAGTCTCTTCAAAATTTCCCGACCATAAATAAGTTCTGAATACTTTTATGGATGTTTATTTCGATTCATATTTGTCAAAAGCATGATTTTTTTGAAATTCCTATTAAATAGTTATTAAGAGCTCTCTCACTACCAAGCACATTATCAATTGCTCTTCTTCAATCATTTTTATTCTGTTTCTTTTTTCCATAAACTATGCTTCCAGCAGGATTAAGTTTATTCTTTATTGTCTGCAGCATTCTTACATCAGGATGTCTATTGTTTGAATATTTTTGCGCATACACTCCTAACTAAGGAGTTCCCAAAACGTTCACCAATAAGAATATTAAATCATTTCCTTTAGTGAGGGTTTTAGAAAACAATTTTGTTTAACTTACGGCAAGAGTAAAATAACTCCCACTAATTATTATAAACAATGCGTGAAAAACATGGATAATTATTTATTTAATTGGAATTTAAAGAAAATAGTAAAAGATAAAAGTGGAAATATTGCTATTTAAAGGTAAATAAATACTCTATCGATACATACAACTAGATAGATTCCATTTAAGAAAATGGCATAAAATAGAATTGAAGATATTGATATGCAAATAATATTTTTGGGCACCCTGTATAATAAACACATAACATTCCACTCTTAGAAGATAAAATGATGCCAGTTTAGACTTTTCTCAAAATTTCATTGAAAATAAATGAAAAATGACGGGGGAATTAAAGTTTAACTAAAGTAGTGATTTCGGCAAAAAATATATAAAAAATTCAATAACCTGGCAACGTCACATACTAAAGCAAAATTATTTTAGGGGTAAACAAAGCATCTGAAAGTACACTCAGTTCAATAGAAAAAAGTAGGTCATTCGATTAAAAAAAAATGATAATTACGTTGTACGGTTTTTTGGGACACCCTTTATAAGTCAAATTAATTTTAAAATGTGGTCCTTTTATCCTCATTAACATACCGTCAATCAGAATTTCTATTAAGTTAACGATATAGCTACAATCAAAGACCGCGGTCTTAAATGGACACCCTGTATATGGTAGGCGTATTCTAAAATCAGTTTCTCTAAAGTTGATATATGATATAGGTGAGACTAACTACACATTTAAACAAAACTATAATATAATACAGTAATAACAGTGTCCGCATATAATAACGGTGTGTGTTTAAATTAAGCAAGATACTTAAGAAAGATAAAATATAAAAATGTATGTACAGTTATTTATTTCCGTAGATCCCATTCGAATGACATTTACTTTTGCATTTTGTGTATGTCTTCAACAGTTGTATTTGTTTATTCTGCATTGTGGTGTACTGCGTTTGTACGTAATTTTTTAAACTTGCGTCTTGGAAAACATAGAATTACCTACTTCCCTCAAGTAAATCGTTTTATTTATGGCAACTTCTGTAGGCTGTCATTCACAATTGGGCTGATCTTCTCAGTGATCTGTTGACTTTAGGCATCCCAACTATTACATTTTGTCCAAAAATCAAATGTTAAATTAGACGATTTTTATGGTTCTAATTCCAAAATATCTTGAAGCTTTTCTTCAGTGGTAACTGAGGACACGACTTCGCAGGGCAAATTAGAAGAAAATATGCTAATCTTAAAATCTATCCCAAATAATGCTTTATAAGGGGTTCGTGTACTAATTCGGCCAACATGTCTAGTACTACCCTGAATGTCGTTCGGTTTTTCATAAAATTATCTGTGTTGCGTAATAACAGTAAGTTCATTTACATACGTCACTAGTTCCTTTTTATATTTTTCTTACTCCGCCTTTTTCTAATATGTATGTTCGTCACAAATCTTTGCAACAATACTGTTTCTGATTATTCATCCCTACAATCCTCTTTACTTTCTCTAGTAGCAGGTAAAACGCGACAACTTTCTTCAGTGTTTTGTGTGTTCTTTACTTATCCTTTTTTTCTGCCATGCAACAAAAAAAAGTACTACCCAGAAACATGTTATGTATGTGCGCGTGAGACCCGTACCGTAATGTGACTTCGTTTATCGGGAGACTACAAAGTGTCTTGCTTGATCTACCTCAACTGCACCACTAATACTTTATAGGGTATGATTTTATACTCACCACCGTAAAGTTTATCCAATTGTATCTAGTCATTTCTTTGCTATCTTTGTTTTGCTACAGTGATTCCTGGTTCTTCCGGTGTAATGCACTTTTAAACAAACTAAATTCTTACTCGCATTTTCTTAATAATTACTTTGCCGTAGAGAAAGGAACAAGCGTGTAATACAAACTGACATGATTGTCTGATTGTTTTCACCATATGACTACATAACAAGCAGACAATAGACGTATGCGTTTATCTGTTTGGTCACTTACGGTTGGTTCAGTGTCTTAAGAAACTGATCTGGTTATGTTTGTTTTCTAATACAGTAACCAAACTGAACTAACCAAACTCACCCCCCTTTACTTCTCTACTAACCACCCTAAAATTATTTTGACGGTAAACGGTTTGAATATTGGTTACTTGTACGTTTTTTTTAATGTTGCTGGTTTGGTGACTTCAGATTTTTGGTTTTGTTCCAATTTGTTCACACAGTGAACTAACCAAACAGATAAACGAATACGCCTAGTATATTGTAGAAATATGTATTTCGTTTGTACAATAAACCGAAAAACTTCCCAGCGTTTTATAAAAGGTCTGAAATAAAGAGTATAATTGCAAAAACATTATTGTTTTATTATTGATTTATAAAAAGGCTAGTTGTAGAATATGACCACAAGGAATATATAGTTGCGGTCATATGTGTGTTATAGGCATCACAAGAAAACTCTCTTGAGGATTTTCGTATTACTTCTTAATATAAGCGTTTATCTTTTTTTTACACGACATTTTTGCTTAGGAAAGAATACAGTGTATAATTTAAAAATTTTAATTAGTTAGGTGCAGTTTTGCAGGAAGATCTAACTTTATTTTGTCAGACTGTTTATATTTATCTTACACATTTGTATTATTTGCGTTATTGTGTAATAACAAGCAGTGAAATTCTGTTACGGAGATTCCAAATATCAGAGACCTTAAGTGCACAGTTTTATTGTACAACCAAGAATTATTGCAGGTACAAGTTACGAAAACAATCAACTGCTCTCGGTTCCAACACGCATTATATAACTAAGCAAAGAGATTAATAGAATGCAATAGAATTCATAGCAAGCTTTGTGATCAACATAGGACAGTAGTTTATGTGTGTACAGTACGGAGACGGTTAGTGGCTCACCAACTGAGATACATTCCAAACAAGCGCGTTGAGTGGAAAAAAATATGAATATTTGATGATCGATAACTAGGCGAAAGTGATATGGTCAGATGAATCATATGTTGATCTAACAATAAGTATTTTGTTGTTTTGGCATTCGTCACATATCAAGAATGATGTGCCGTGCGCGTTTGTTATGTCCAAACACAACATAGCTTAGTTTCTAATAACTGGTGTGTCAGTTACAAATGCACAGTCCATCTGAAAGTAGATACCTTCGTCGAAAGAAAAGGGATATACAATTCGCCACAATGTTTTATACCCACTGTAAAGTATGGTGGAGGAGCCAGTATGATTTGGGGGTGTGTGACGTCATATGGTGTTGGAGGCGTGTACGTCTGCGAGGGGCGCATGAATAATGTGAAGTACAGAAGTAATGTCTCGCCAAGTAGCGGTGTGTATCACACCTGTATTCCTATACTTCCTTCGCTTATTGCATTATATATTCCCAGACATCGAAATCCTTTGATTGTTGGTATTAACACCAATACCATTATATTTGCGAAATCTAAATTTAACACGTTAAGCGCCATGTGTATCTTACAGGATACACACAATTTTACTTGTTAGCTTTCGAAGATTCCAAAAACTCCTCTTCTTCAGAAAAATACACAATTAATGGTTGCTAATAAATATGCTACTAAACCAAGAAACGAAGATTTGTAATATGAAAAATTGTTGGCAAAAAACAAGAATTTCGTTTTATTATAGACTTTAATTGTATATATTTATTCAGAATTTAGTTTTTGTTACATAATAAATTTGTAGCATTCTTTGATGTACTTAAATCTGACCAATTTGTTTTGTTAACAAAAAAGTTATACCACATAAAAAGTAAAGTAATTTCTATTAGGTGTGAAACAAAACAAATCAATCTATTATTGACTTTATCGAAGGTTAGGTGATATGTAGGTAATAAATTAATAATTACATATACAACTTCCATATGTTTATTATAATATCCTTTTATGAACGAAATACATATTTTGAATACACATCAATTGATTGCTTGTATCTAATATTTTTATTTGGTCTTTCGAATTCATTGTATTGAATATAATTAGCCTTGAATAAAATCGACATTTCACAATTTTAAGCAGATTCAAATTGGCAGTTGTAAAGGAAAATCGGGTAAATTAAACTTTTTTCAGCTTTGTATACTCTATTAAAATAATTATAAAATCCACCGAAATAGAACTAATAAGTTTTTACATTGTTAATATAACCAAAAATAATAATTATTAATAAAACCAATACTTATTATTTATGTTATGCACGCCAGCTAATATATGTACATTCGCATTTTAAAATGATGCCCGAAAGTAAAATAAACCTAACTCAAATTTAAATTTCATAAATGTAACTGTGTTGGTGTTAATACCTACAATAGTTGTTATAACAGCAAACAAGGGATTTCCAGTTCTGTGGATACATAACGCAAAAATCGAAGGTACTAGTGGGCAACGACAAACATATCCCATTATGGAATGGAATACAGCTTTGATACACAGCGCTACTTTGGACGAGACATTATTTCTGTCAGTACATCGATATGTTGGAATAGGTATTAGAACCGTCAGTGATAAAATTTTACGATACTATTGACGAAGGATACTACTTTCAACGAGACAGCGTCCTTTGCCGCACAGCTCGCCAAATTCTTAGGTGGTTCGCGGAGAATAAAATACGACTGTAGGGATTGGTCCATTGAAAATTTGTGGCATGTTCTAAAGGAAAGGATCCGATAACACTTGCAGACATCAAAACTGGACACAGAACGAATTTTGCGGGAATGTTTGTCTATTTCTCCGGAAATTCGTTTCAAACCTGTAGCAACTATGTATACCCAAAAGTGTCATTAGCGCAAACGGCGGAGCAGTAGATGTTAATAGTATCGATAAAATGTTATAAAAAAACTGCAATAGGTCCTTTTTTTTAGATCAGCGTTATATTGGTAAAGTAGCAAAAAAATGTATCTTGCCTGTAATATGTATATGGCCGCGGGTGTATATGTTTTCGTCATTAGTTATGGTGAAACAATAAAATATTTATTAACATTTTTGTTACACAACATACGGATGTATATTAACGTGTATTTAAGCGTGAAAACAAAATAGTAGTTTAGTATAACATATACAAATGAAATACATCACAGTATTGTAAAAAATTCAACTAGAATGTTTTCGAGGCTATTAAATATTTATAAAAGATATTATTGAAATTATTCTAAATCGAGTGGTATATGTTGCTGTAAATTACATATATAGATAAAGAAACTTCAAACAATCCATCCCAGAAAATGCAATATACATACAAGAGTATGTATTGTAAAAATTTCTGTTTAATATATATATAAATATACAATATACAATAACAATAAACAATAACAACATACAATAAACACGTTTCCAAATTACCAATGTTTTAAATGCGGTCCAAAAACAACCGATTCTAATAATATTCTCCTGTTTGTAGGTGACTATTTAATGTAAAGTAAATACAATTACGTAACGTATCCTTTAGTACAACTCTACAGTTTTCGAATTATTCAGCTGCTTTTAACATGATAGTGTTTCGTAACCCCATAATCAGGGAGTAATAAGAAAATTATTTACTGCAGTTGAACTCACCGCAGATAAAAAATGTATAAAAGAATGAATAAATAGAGAGAAGCAACCTATCGCATAGCCAGCCAACTATACATATGCCGATTTAATTTATTAGATTTTTATATAAATTTGACATTCCAGCAAAAATAATTTTAAATTTTATCTGTATGCCACTACATAGAAAAAGGTGTTTTTTTTTCCGTTATATTAGCTCGTAACTAGGTATAATACGTTTTAGTATTTCATATTATACCATTTTAATTGGTTTCACATTACGGTATTATATTACGGAAACCAATAGATCTATGATCGCTCGCTCCTTCTGTAGTTATCCTACTTACATCGTTTCCCTTGCGCAATCGTTGCTTTTGATATTGTTGTTCCTGTACAGCCGCAATGACGTGCAGCAATATTCCGTACCACCGGAGGGAAGTAATTGTATCGGTTTCTGGAGTTGTTTGAACAGAAACATTTGATACACCGGTGCAAAGCAAACACCAACCGTCGAAACGACTCTACATACGGTTACGTAAGGTATGTAGGACGTGATATCACGTCTTTCTCAGACACGAGTTGTGTGAGAGAGTAGCAGTCGTGTGAGGATATTTAATTGTGTGTTGACAGAGAGAAGACCAGGGTATAACGTTCATTTTCCCTCTAGTTTCGACGTCGTCATGGATGCGATAGAACAAGGATAACTGTATACATGCCGGATCGTACAACACGGAGAGGAAGTTAAATATTAGATGACGAACGGTAGATTTGCGGGAGTTTACATTTTGTGTGAGATTTTGGAATATTTTCTGTAGTAGATTGTGTTACGTATCATAAATTGCTGTTTACTGACGTGTTCTATCTTCTATCGTTACATATTCGGTAGATTTTTTAAATTCTATGGTGGATAAAATTGTTCAAAGGTATGGTATATTTGAAAACGGCCCACGTTACCTAGTAGCGGTTTGAAATCGACAAATAAATCCACTTACTTAATCACAAGTTACCAGTTGTTGTAGTATAAACCGAGGTCCTAGAACTAAGAATCATTGAATACGAGTTGTATGTATAAAGGTCATGGATTCTAATTAGAAATTTTGTCACCCTATTATCTTGTTTACGTTCCAAGTTACATGTTTAGTCATTCTCTTGGACACGCCAGTTTACCGCTGTAAGTAGTAGTAGGTATGTATAATTTTGACATTTTAGCGCGAGCAAAAATAATCTGACCGTACTTTAATATGGCGACCTACGATACTAATTGTAAGCTAATTTGGCTGAAGATACATATACCTACATATGTATGTAACTTTAAAATATATTTCCGCCTTTACATAACCTTGAAATAATAATGTCAGTGTAATTCTTCCAACAACCAATTTTACAGAAAGGAACCTGTTTTTCACATATCATTTATCATAAACATTTTTTCAAAGTTTGTATTGCATTACTTTAATTTTATGTATTGCATTACGTAGTTAAAGTAAATTATTCTATTAAATACCTTGAATAACATTTTGTCGTAATAGTAAACCTGTAATATTGTCAACTCATATCTACAACTAGTAGCTTATTGTTAGTTAACAAATAACAGTTTATGATTAGAGCAGACCAATTTCCGTGCGCGCCACGTGCACCGCCGAGAGGATGGTGTGTGTGATCAGAACCAGGATACACAAATAGAGGTATGCTTGTTTCAAAACCAACTATCGTCAAAGCCGCGCATAACGTTAGTGCGAAAGAAATTACATTTGAAATTTATTTCAAGAGAGGTTAAAATCGCTGGTTTTGTATGCGGGATTTATATTTAAGAATTAACGCTTTGCAATGACGTATGCATGAGATGCGCCTCGGCATACCTGTATCTGTGTATCCTGATCAGAACTAATAAAAAGCATTCAGTATGTGTTTGTTACCCGCTTAGACTACATGTAAGTGTAAGCATACGTAATAAAACGTCGTCCACATATAAATCGAGAAAACGACCGTTGTCAGGCGAAGTGAATAAATTTATTATGAACTTACCGGACTTACTATACGATGGCTCGAAAATTAAATGTTTAGTGTGCAATACATATGTAATGTTTTGGTCAAAGACACATTGTAAAAAACACGTAAGCAGGTCGAAGCGCAATAATAACAAAATCAACGGACATCAGTTTACACATAAACTATATAGGTAATGTATGTGTCAATCTTTGGAAGACACTTAAAACGGTAAGTGTTTTTTAATTTATCTGTCGTGCATACGATCACTGATTTCATAGATATATATAACGCTGCTATAATATGTACTATTCTTATTTTTCGTGAGTTTATGCATATTACCTTAATAGCAGAAAAGCAAATGTATATTTCATTATTTCTAATAGAATAAAGGTCTCTACTTCTATGTTTACACCAGTAACAACCTCATGTTGCGTCCCTATTCTATCGCATATTCTAATATATTACGAATTACACTCCTGCGGTCATGACGCGCACCGAAATTAGTCTGCTCTATTTATGATTGATGTAGCAATCTATAGTATGGCAAGTGCAGTGGTCTAAGGTCATCCTGGCACCACTGATCTAGAAGACAAGGTAGACCACGCCTCCGCAACGATTCCCACATTACATTTGTAGGAATCTGCTAGTTGAAGCCATGCATTCACTCATCTTCCAACATATCATTTTCGGCTCTGCCGCCGAATATTGCTCATGGATTGCTTAATACGCCATGCGATATACTAGAAGAGCACGGATGACACATGTATTCCAACGACATAAGCTCTATCGAACACACCATACCCTATATCTATACTCCTACCTATACTATATCTATTCTCGAATAGGGATCATCCTGTATCATCATGCAGCAGCATGCAAACTTGAAACTCAGTAACTGAAGTTCTGTATTAGTACAACTTTTTCACACCAACGAGTATGTAATGGATGTCTACAGTTTTCTGGTATAATGATTTTGTTTTCTTTGTCATGCGTAATGTCTATGTGCTCAATAAAGATATAGTATTATTATCATTGTAATAATGCTAAGCTAATGTTTCGTTGCGGATCTGTGAATTACTGGATACATTCAAGCAAACAACGAATAACCTATAATTATTCACTGCACTGTAAGTTCATTGATTTTCGCTCTTCAGCACTGTCTTTTTCCCTCTATCTCTTTCTGTTTTGCACTACTTAATAGCTGCAGCACGTCCACATGAAACAACAATTTTCACAATAAATACACTGTTCTTTTTGTTGTCAATAAAATTGAAAACAGAAAATGCTATTAACATGGAGGACTCTTATCTTCATTCAACATAAAATCGCAACTTTATTCACATTCCGAAATAAATCCGAGCGTGTTCATAATTTTTAATTTTATTAGCTAAACAATACGGTATTCCGGATTTATTAGACTTTTTATGGACCATTTCCTTCTTTATGTTTCTTTGTCCGATTCTTTGGTGCAGCAAGTGCTACCCTTAAAATCTATGTAGACGAATGGCGATGTTTTATATGAGGGAATGGTAGTGCTCTAGAATATAGCTGTTCATATTATGCACTGCCGTTTGTCATTCACAGACATAACTGAAGTTACTTGTAGGGTGTAGTAAATTTACCTTTAAAATATTTCTATTCTCAGTAAAATAGTATAATAAAATAATTAATAGTGAGATAAGAGAATGAGAGAATTCGACAAATGTCACGGAATAAATTTTACGTGTATAAATGTATGCATGACTTTTGGAAAACTTTGCGAATATTGTTCCAGAAATTCTGTTTCATTTTCAACAATGATAGCTACAATCTCTGTATGAGTTTACCTTTTAAGTACTGCTTTTATTTTGGTAATTCAGAAAGATGTCACGAATTACTATTGAAGTCAAAACTGATGAAGCCGCCTTTCCTATTGTTAATAGTGTGCTAGATTTGGGACTTAATTTAGGCTAGCTGGCCCATTTGTTCTTAAGATTCTTGTGTCTTCATCTGGTTGTACTAAAAAAGTCAGGCAAAACAAACGGTGAGAACCACTGATATTGTCAGCATTTATCTACTGCTCTACAATATGGAATGCTATAATATCGAATACAGAACTCAAAAGGCATAGAACTCGTTCATACGTTAAATGTACTTTTAGTACTAGAAAACGTTATATAAATTACTTGAATGCCGTCGGTGGAGCATGAGTAGCGGTAGAAAGATGCAGGGTTTATGTTTTACCATAAATTGTTAATACTTGAAATTCCTTCTTACTTGGATGAGAAGACAAGATTCCTCGGTTTACATAGCATCACAACTTGTGACCGCAACCTAACTTCTTCTCAGACTGCTTCTGGGTTAATACTACATTTTCTTATGATGTGTTTTTTTATATAAAATGGTTTTTATCTAACAAAAATAAAGCACTACTTATCGATAATCCTATAAATAAAATTCAGGAGTGATCACATTTTTGCACGTGCTTGGCGCTGCTAGATCTATACAATTTTCTAGTTTAGTTTAATAAGTAATTAGCTGCTAGTTTTCATTTTGCTACAGGCACAAAATTTTATAGCAGACTGGGGTTTTATTTGCTAGCTACTACTTTACTGCTGCATTTTAGGAAATAAAGATTATCCCATCATCATAGCGTACTCGACAATAACACCCGCATATTTCTACGTTTTCATTTTACTACATTGTTATTGCCTCTTACAAACAACGCCATCTAGTGCCCGTAGACAGTGGTCAGGAATTAATGATGTTTAAATGTATGGTCTCAATGGTTCTGGGCTATTCTGGACATATTTCAGAGAGGGCGCTCTAGAAAGGTCTCGTCAAATTCTAGAAACTGTTGGCTGCATATATAAGGACAAAAGTCTCGTATCAGAGACAGTTCTATATTGATTGGTGCGTAATATAAATCTTTCAGTGAAAATATATAAATGTTAAACGTGTAAATAAATTATTAGTTAGCGGAAATATATAGCGCTACTTACTTATTCGTTAGATAGTAATTTTTGTTAAGTGTTGAATTTCGTTAAAAATAAAGAGTCGTGTTAAATATTATCGTCTGAACTTTATTACAAACTCGTAAAACGTAACAATACCATGCAAAACTTTGAACATAAAGGTTCTTCGACACATAAATGTGTTATGATTGCACAGACCTTACGTGAAAAGTTATATTAGTAGAGATGAAAGCAGATAGTTAGTTGGAAAAGCCTTGCAATAGTAAATTTACATCTACATATACATATATCATTTTTTAATCAATTCAAGTCAACAAAGACCGACTTTGCCAAAATTTCATCACTTATCACGGACACGAATTTTGAGGCGGCAATTTCTTTCTTAATGTGTGCATGACACAGAAAGCATACAGTCCAGTAGTCCATTTTGAGTGTCTTTGGATGTTCCTGTAAATACTGTGGATTGATCCAAATGATCCCTGAGTGCTAACTCTCCGCCGAGAAATTGATAAGACCTTTAAATATACCAGGATTTATCGAATCATTTCCTTCCTAATGGCCATGTAATGCTAATTCGGAAACACCACAAAATTTAAAACAGTTTATAATTTTCGATAAAATGTATCTGTTCTTTTTTACTTGCTCATTATGTTTCTCGATATTCAGTCGGTACGCACTGTTTAATTGTTGTCGAATATCTTGTTGGGCTAATAAATTAAAACCTAATTTAGCAGGGAGGTGTGTCTTGGAACTTTGATGTTTTTTAATTTTTTCTTTTAAATGGATTAAATCCTTGACACCGAATTTGGTCCATTCTGTTTAAACATCACCAGCAAATAACAAACACGGAAAACAATAAAGACTGTTACTAATTTCACAACCACGTAACCAGTTGGCTTTTTCATTAGGGTCTATCTTAAAGGTTCTTTTATAATCGCGTGTTTTATATTTTGTCACATGCGTGATCGATAAATTCGGTTTTGGACGACCGGCACTTTTGATTTTTTGTTTTTCTTCTAATGTCAGCGAAGAAACACAAATTGTTTTTAACCCTCCCGTACCCGTGCATAAAAGCACCGCTTAGTACCGGTGTGGGGTATTTCAGATACCCCAGCATTTTATGATACTTACAAAGGACATAACACAAAATTATGCTAAACTTTTTGTCGAATTGTAAAAAAGTTTATTTTTAAGTTATATAAAACAGTTTTTATAAGCTAATTGTACAGGGTGTCAGACAAATAAGAATATGAAGACTTTTGTAAAAATTATGTTATTTAAGTAGTATTATTATCGGGCTTACAATTTTGGCAATAAATTGTGTTTTTTGTGAATCTGTGAAGTACGCAAACTGATTTAGAACATTCACTGCATGCGAATTTAGTTTTTCTGTCACTAGCTCGTGTAAAAAAACAGCATCTTCGGATGCGGTAGCCTGGGAACCAGACGGCACTGATGAAGCTTCTGTTACCTCTTTTTTTGGGAACATATCCAAAGCTAACTTCACATATTTGTGAAAAGGGGTGTTGGAACTTGTACGCCCAGGGAGAAAATTATATTCTTATATTTGTATTTGGTACGGAAAAACTTTAACTTACTACTAACATTTTCTTCCACTAAACCCATTGATAGTTCTCTCAGAAATAATTTCCTTCGACTTCTGTTATTTTTCTGCCAATCCGAGTTTTTTCTATCCACAGTATA
>SMLS01072612.1:0-34514 GCA_004785975.1 Popillia japonica
TATAAATACGATCTTATATGCGCACTGTTATCATGCAATAGGTTTAATATAAAGCATAGAATAAATAAAATAAATTATATCTATGACGAGGAAGTAAAAGGACAAAGTGATTACATAATATATGTATTTCCTTTTAAACTGACGAAGTACAACAATCTGGGATAATACATGACAACACATATTCTATTCTACGCAGCTTATGAGACATGTAAATGTTGAATACTTATCCATTCATGGAATTCATAGTTTGCTATATACCGAAATATTACAAAGCAAGACATGAAAATCTCACGCTATTATAATACATAGTATTTAAATATAAAGGAGCGGCGATTTTATTAATAATACATGAGAGTGACTATATCGTGGGCGATCAAAACCGTCATCATGATAGCAGCATCATGAAGTACTCTCTTTCATTAGACGACGGAGAAGTACAAAGAAGATTTAAAAGCTATCTGATGGTTTGCTGTTGAATTCTTAAACGTTTGACACTCATTCCATTTCACTAAAGTTTATTAGTTTATTCAGGCGTTACGTTACAATCAGATTTCTAAAGCGACCTATTCAACGGGAAACCTAACTAAATCGTAACGATGATCCATACTGATCGAGACTATTTGTTCTAAATTGAGCTGAAATGAATTACTTGATCAGTTAATCATTCCATTTCGTTGAGTTTCAATTTTTAGTATTTCGTCATGTGTGCTTTTAGATGATGCTACAGATAAAATTTAATTTTAATTTTCTACTACATTACGTATGCTTTCACATATTACCTGATGCACGTATATACTAATATATACAGTCCCTGACCACTTTATTAGGCCCACCATAAAAATGTCATATATTTCTAGATTTGAACGTAATATACATAATTAAGAAATATGTAAGTAAAAATTAAAGCAAAGGGTGGAATTACAAAGTATTGATAAAACAATTAATAATGCTGTTTCTGTAATGTTTAGAATAAATTTTTGGGTTTAGCTTATTAATTTGTTTCATTATTTCAGTAAAACATTGATTTTAGTAGGTGGGCCTAATAAAGTGGCCAGGGACTGTACATTAAAAATTAGCTAACCGTTGCTTTTCTGTGAATACGTGCAGCTATTTACCCAAACTAAATTAATGCAGTAACAAAGTTGACGTAGTTCCGTTTCAATTGTGGTGAAGACTTGATAATTCATATAAGTAAACAATCCTTAAGCGGAAACCTCCGTTATTGTTGATGATAAATTAATTATGACTTGTAGTGCAAGCAACATGCTTTGTGTGGCGTTTTATATTTGCAGTTCCCAACATAAGAAATGCAATTATATTCATATTAGTGTTTCCTTTAGTCTGTGTTTTATAAACACTAAAATTAAAGTTTTCTAATGTTATACGCTAGCACAAATAAATAGTACATAGATATTTTGCTTAGAGCAGAACTATTAAACGTTACCTTATGGTAATTTTACATTTTCTTAGAAACGTTTTCTCAAATAGCACTCGTTGGAAATAGATTATATTATGAAACTATTAATAAAGTTAAAATAAAATGCGCAACATAACAATCAAGAGTTACTCATTAGAAAATCTACTTACAGGGTTGGACGTTATTCACGAGGGTAATCTTATATAAGCCGAACGTGTAGCTTACAATTAGATGTAGGTACCCTTAGAGTGATGCATCGTTAGGTAGGTAGAGGTAAATTAATACAGGCGGTACTTTCTTCGAACCAACTATGCAAGTTTTTTTTAGACAAAATAGAAGAGTATAATGCGAACGGCTGTGAAACTACTATTGAATTGCATCTAGAGGTGCGTAGAAATCGTAATGCTATATTAGCTATGGCAATAAATAAGGTGTCAAGGATTGCTCTGCCCAAGGGTTTGTAATTGTAGCCCCAAATCCATTGTATTTGGACAGTGAAAGCTATGATTGGATATCGAGAGTTTAGTATATACATATGTACATAAGGATTCAAAGCTTATAACGATATAGAGCGGGCCAGATGGCAGAGTAGTATATGGCATGCAAATATCTTGGTTGCCAACGGTTTTTTCTCCTTTTCTTCTCATGTGCATATTATAACCGATTCTTTGGAAATTCGGCTGCAGGAAGAACGACTGAAACGAGTTGAATGCAACAATAGGTCTCTCAATTTAACGCAAACAGCTTATCGCAACCATTTCCATGTCAGAAAAGAAAGCTTCAGCAACGATGATCTGGAAACTAATGGCACGCTTACAGGAAAAGGGTTCTGTGATCAGCCTTCCGCCTACTGGCAGATCACGTTCGATACGCTATGAAGAGAAAATTAAGTGAGTCAGAGCCAGTGTCGAAGAAGAACCAGAAACATCAACGAGAAGACGTTCTAGGTAATTGGGAATGTTGACCATCATCGTTAGGAAGAATTTCAAAAAATAAGATTAAAGATGTTTCCATACAAAATACAGTTAGTGCACGAACTGAAACCAGTGGACCACGAACTGCACCGAAATTATGTGATTCACATCCAAGAATTAGCCAGAGAAAACAACGAATTTTGTAATCAACTTATCAGTAGTGACAAACGTGCTGAATGGTTTTGTCAATAAACAGAACTCTCGGTTATGGGGTACAGCAAATCCAAGGAGAATTCATCAGCGCAAACTGCGCCCTCTGAAATGCACGGTTTGGTGTGTGGCCTCGCAGAAAGTTATGGGGTCTTACTTCTTTGAAGCTGACAACGGTAACAGTGTGACAACAATTACTGGTGAGAGATATGGATATGATTGAATCATCCCGAAATGTGATTTCAGAAGGACCCCCAGTCCTCACAACGAACCTCCTGAGGCAACTGCTCGGTGAGCGTATAATTTCAACAAATTCCCATGTTACTTGGCCGGCACGTTCTCCAGACTTTACGACCCCTGACTACTTCCTGTGGGGATGTCTGAAGGAATGTGTGTACGTGAACAAACCGCATACACTTGAGCAGCTCAAGGACAATATACGCGCAGAAATTCGACCATTAACCTCTCACACCTTCACTATTGTTATGAACAATGCAATTGAAAGAGGACGCCTTTGGGAAGCCGCAAATGAAAATCATTTAAAGGATGTTACAATGACTGTATGGCATGTCAGTGATATTGGTTTCAACTAATAAAGCTATTTAAATGTTAAATCCTACTCTGCCTTCTCGCCTACACTGTAGATTAGGTGACAGACAGAAAATTGTTGGTTTTTGTCTGTAATTACTGTGCTGACAGCAGCTGTTGTTGGCTTATCACGTTACATGACATAAGAAATCTACGACTTGCTTCTTGTGGTGTTGCACAACACGGACTCGTAGGTGCGAGAGCAAAGCAGATGAAGCAGCGAAGCAATGGAGAGAGATGGAGCAAGCAGCGAAAAAATGCATCAGAAATAAACCCATGTCGGTGACAAAATTTAGAGAAACTGTAATATTTGTTCGTCTGCAAGTAGACTCAAAATAAAGTAAAGAATTATTACATACAAAAGCCACGAGTTAGTCAAGCACGTTGTGTAATTTCTTGCCCATGTAAAGTAAAGAGATGGACAGGAGAGAAATAAAACTACGCCAAGTGTAAAACCATAAAACGATGTTCACACATTGCAAATAATTGCACGTTCTTTTTTTACGACCGCAATTTTGCAAACGAGATTTTAAGAGATTTATGTGATTCTTTCCATATAATTTGCAAATGCTGCATTAGACTCATAGTTTGTACAAATATAAAACTACTACTATTGAATAGCAAACAATTTTTGATAATAATAATAATAATAATAATAATATATTAATAATAATAATAATAATAATAATAATAATAATAATAATAATAATAATAATAATAATAATATATTTCATTCTATAATACAACAAGTATAAAATACGTCCAATAAATAAAATAGGTTTGAAAAACGTCATGTATAAATACGCCACAGAGTATACACACATAAAAAAGACAAACTCATAAATTAAAAAAGTCACTAGCATTGTAGAGTACATTACTGACTAGATGTTGTCTCAATTCTTTTTTATATAAGTGATAGGGTAAACTTTTAATAGCAACTGGTACATGATTATATATCTTAATACATTGATGCAAGACATTTTTTTGTATTTTTGTTAAATGTGTCATTGGTTGAAGCAAAATGTTGTGTGAAGTGCCTCTTGTATTATGACTGTGTACTAATTCGTATTTTTCAAAGAAGTCTTTGTAATTGTGTTTAACAAATAATACACATTCCAAAATACACATGAATTACTGGAAGGGCACATGCTTCACAAGAGAAGGTATGTTTAACGGTCATATTTGGAGCGAGGACAATCCACATGCTACATGTATGCAATCGTATCAGAAAAAATTCGCTGTTTATGGGCAGGTATCATAATTTTCTTATAGAGTCGCATATTTTACCTTTACGATTGAATGGCAATGTTATCTTATTTTCCTTGAAGCAGTTTTGCCAGAACTTCTGGAAAATATGCAGATATCACAAGAACACAAATGTGATTCCAACACGATGGGGCACCTCCTCATTTCACACCCACCGTGCGTCATTACTTGAACCAAACGTTTAATGAACGCTGGATAGGTCGCATCGCATGGCCTCCTCACTCGCCAGATTTGTTGTACATAGATTTTTTCTTTTGGAAACGTATGCACACTCTTATTTATGAGATCCCCCTTGAGAGAAAAATAATGTTAATAAAAACTGTTTGCTTTAACATCATCTACTTTCCTTCAAAGTTTGTCCATCTAATTTTTCTACACCCTGTACATTAGACTTTTATGACGCGATCAAAACCCGGAAGCCTTCACAACAGACGCCAAGGACACGCAAGCTTTAGATATCGTACTTTGATTGATACAATGTCGCAATCTATGCCAGTTAGCTTTCAACTAGTTTAACGCAAATGCATAAATACAAAGGCGGTTTATACATTAAGCTCTTACCGATTTGTCTACACTATTCACAATTCGCGCGTGTCACATTCACTTTCTTTAAACTGAATGCTTGCGTCCGATTCACGTATGCAGTAAAAATATGCTGTCTAGCATTTACATTGAATAGTTTTATCTGCAAATTCGCATGGACAATGTTAATCGTGTAATTCAACGCGACGTAAAACTTGTCGGGCGGCAATCCGATATAAAAGTATTTTAATAATGACCACAGTATCAGAAAAATCTTTCTATAGCAACTGCACTCTATATTCCTTTTAGCTCTTTTTGCACTTATCACAGCAACATGATGTAAAAGTTTGTAAAAGAGAGATACTGACTAAATAAATGTTTCTATTGTTGCTTTAATTACACATGTAAATAAATTTTAGTAGTGGTGGCATGTTAACGCTTCACAGGAGCTAGTACGTATATATTCCCACCACTTATATTCCAACTGTGTGTATAGACATAACCATACATAGTGGATTCAGGTGTTTATAGTAAGATTCGTCTTTCATCTCGTGCCGACATGAGCTGTTATTTTATTTCGTCTTTTATATCTGATTGCCTTATATTACAGAAGCACAGCTAGCCGATTAGGGCAACAAAAAATCAGTTGCGGATGCACGACTTCTTACACTTACCCATGAAGCAAGTTATATTGTTGATTTTGTATGACTACCGCTAATTTTATTACAAAGCAACGGGAGCATTGAACCTCTTCCTCGAACATTTTTTTTTGGTTAATAATATATTTACTATGATGCTCATCATTTTGTATCACATCTATTTCATTGTATATTATTTTGTACAATTTGTGTAAAAAGTAATGGGATGCCCGGCAACTTAACACTTATTTGGGAAGTTCCCAAAAATAAAGAAGAATTTGGTAAATATGCACTAGTTGATTTAAAATATAAATTAAAGTATATGTTCTATTAGTATAGTTCATATTAGTACATAAAACTTGGACCACTTTCCGACCTTTAACAAAATGAAAACAAAAACAAACTTTAACGTATGCAGTTAACTTGTCAAATAAACAATGATCCTATTAATTTCATTTGCTTACTGATATTTCTTAATGGGCTCAGAAGAGGACTCCAGTGATGTTAATTAAATATAAAAGATTTCCATTTCTTTAGATAAACTGAGAGAAAAAGTAGACTATTAAACCTTAGCAAATAATCTAAGATACATAGTTTTAGGGCCAGTACAACTTCGATTTTTTGCATTTTGAGATTGCTGAACAACTGCTGGAAAACAATGATTCGGTAGAGGATTCAACATGTAAAACTGGAGATAGTAGACGATCCTGTACTTATATCAGTGAAGAACTATTAACAATCAAATGTGTCTAATATTATGTGTTTACTAATACGATGAATAGTGGATGTTGCAGTCAAAATGTTCTGGACCTTTAACCTTCAAGAAAAGAACAAAGATCTGCATGTTAGATACTAACTTATACTACTTTATACTGTCTGCTTTAATTGAAGACATATAAAATGTATGAGGAGCGTCGTTGTGCTGACCGTCATAATAGTGAAATTATACAGGGTGACACAGAAAAAACTGCAATGTATAGCAACATGTGATAAAGGACCAAGAAATAACAAAAAAAGTTCCTATACACACATGTCCGATTGCTTTTTGTTTTCAAGTTACAAGCTGTTGAAGTCAAACAGCTTTTATTAAACAAAACAACACTAAAAATTATAAGATAGATATTAGTTCTGCATAAGGTGTTCAAATTGGTGACTTTCTTCCTGAATACACATTTCCAATCTTTGTGTTAATGACTGACGCCATCTTTGAAATATGCTAGCACTCTTACGAAATCTATCAACAGACTCCACAATTCTGTTGCATAATTGTTTTTCACTATTTATTTCTGCGAAATACCTTATACATTTCATAAATCTCCAAAATGAAAAATCGAGGGATTATGCCGTGGGACTAAGAGTTGGCCATGGTATAGGTCCGCCACGACCAATCCACCTATGCAAATTTTCGACCTTCTAGATAATTGTCGATTATACCTGCCCACACATTAGGAAAACCCATACTGGTGATTCCGTATTAAGTTCTGGTGAGGGTTTTTATCGGTCCAATAACGCATATTGTGAATATTCAAAATGTCATCGCGACTGAAACCTGCTTCATCGGTAAACAAAATTAATGGCAGAAAGTTTTGCCCTTTATTTTGCAACCACTCTCAAAATTGTAAACGAGGTAGGAAGTCCTATTCCAAAAGGTGATGGATATTTTGGAAGTGAAATGGATGACGAAGTTGTTCTTTGAAGACTCTCCTAACAGATTCACGATTGACATTCGGTACAGCTGCACTTCTTCTGCACACTCTTCTGGTACTTATTCTAGGATGGTTTTCTACTTTCTGCAAAATAGCTTCTTCATTTGCAACAGTACCAGAGTTGTTAACCCCAGATTCATAATTTGGTGTTTTCTAGCAACCATCTTCTCCCAAACGCCTATGGACGTCAATAAATGCCCTAAGATTAGAAATGTGGCTCAATGGGTATCTCTCTCCATAAATGCGTTGAGTTTCGGAAGAATTTGAGCGAGCTCCTCGGTAACACATGACCATGTGCCTGTATACCAGAAAAGTATAGCACACCATTTTGCACAAAAACTTTCAATAAAATCAATACTGCTTTCACATTTACCAAATGTTTTGTTTCATGAAAAAATATGTTTTATTACCTAGGTAAAAGTAAAATTCAGGAACAATATATAAAAACAGTTTGTAACTTAAAAACAAAAAGCAATCCGACACACATCGGTCCTCGATCACATGTTGCTATGCATTGTAGTTGTGTCCTATTGCCACCCTGTATATGTACAAACAAACAAAAACTAAAATAAAAAGTCTATGTTAACAAAGACTTGAAACTGTTACTACTCCAGAATAGTCTAGCAACATTCACAGGATCATAAGTAAATACCTTCATCGCGGATCGTCAAGGAAGCTCTAGACAATACCAAACTTCTATCATTCTCCCTTACATCCACGATGTTACGGATCCAATAGGTAAAATTCTCCGTAATCATAACACTAGAAACATCTTCAAATAAAACCTTTGAATTTCTTATCTCGTCCAAGAACATTCGCCGGGCTCTTTGCCACAAAGTTGCGTATAAAATTCCGTGTGATTGTGATACGGTATATAAAGTGGAAATGGACGGTAAATTCAAACCAGGCCCCAAAGAACCCTTAACTCCTGAAGAATCCACCTATATTAGTGTTGCAAAGGAACTAATTTCAAAGTCTTCGACTACCTTGGGTGATAACGAAAATAATTGAAATAAACATTTTGCGCATCTGGTCACGAGTAGGAGTAACCAAACACAACGATTTGTTCTCCTCCATATATCGAGCAAACTAGAGGGTCAATTGAAATTTGATCTTAAGAACATGTTGCCCAGTTTCGGTTTGGAAGAGTTGAATCTTCCGCACTAGCGCAACATTTTATTAAGAATGGACACCATATCAAAACAGACAGTCTCACATTAGTAAAAGCAATTAATACACCACGATAGCTTGATGTTTATGAAACTTAATAATAACTTATCTATGTTTGAATTTTACAGCTTCACAACTACTTTTGTAAACATGAAAAAGGAATCGAGTGTTCGTGGAAGCATAAACGTGAGTTCAATTATCTATGAAAGTTTTTTTTGTTTTTAATTTTCTACGTATTTGCCGAAGTTGTTGAAAAAGTTAAATACAGCTTCCAAGAACAGAAGCCACTAAGGTAACTTCCGTAAATCATTGAAGACACGATAAGATGGTAGCTATTAAATTGTTGCTACCTCACCTTTCATCACTTAGGTGGTTGACTATTTTTGAATAGCGTCATGGCAATCGTGAAAGGTATATATTACTGAGAACAGTTAATATGCGACTGTTAATTATTATACATACCTAGTTATTTTCAGGTAGCATACCTAATCATAAATTATATGGCAATGCTTATTAATTCCAACATACAAGTGTAATTCTTGTTCATTTCATTTTTAGGAGTGGGTTGGATGATTTCAAATACATATACATTGTTTACAATTTTTAACATCTTACCAACATATTAACTTAATGCTCACTACCACGATAGATAGAAGGTTATATTATTCTCGTAAGTGTGACCATATTCGTTTATTATAATTATTAGTGCTAATGCTCGTCCAAGGCTAACATAGGAGGATCAATGGTAAGAAAATCGAGCCCTACTATAACACAAGTACAGAAAGCGGATGGTAGCAGTACAGCAACGTACTTTTAGGATCGCCTGCTGGTACATTCCGAAACGACGATGCTGGTGTATCCAGGAATATTCCGACAGACTTACTAGCTCAAGAAAAAAAAGAGTCTTGAGAAGATGTTGGTCGAAAACAAACGAAAGTAGATGCGAACCCACTGACATGATAAAACTGGTAGATGCATCGGCAAGACTCCACAGAAGACGACGCTTACCACATAAATAGAAGGACTAGAAGTGAAAACAGAAGTTTTGATGCCGCGCAATGGCTATTAACAGAAGCATGCTCATTAAGCCGATGCTGAAGGAGAAAACGAATGAGTCCTAAACAATTGATGTGACCAGTGCCACCAGCATGGGTTCTGCACATTAAAAAATGAGAAACTTTAAAGGGTGCGAGGCCAATATACTGAGTGTGGGTCTCGTTCTTGGTGGTGGTTAAAACTTACATTCAAAAAAAAATACGTGAAATTCTGAACGTGAACTCGAAAGAAAGAACATAAGAAGGACAAGCTACAATTATTAAATAACCAGAAGTCACACTTCGTCAAATCCGCTGAGAAAGGAGCAGTTTTATAGTTTTGATTTTGATTTGCCCTAAATACTGAACAGTTGTCACTGCTGTATGGGGCGACGCGTTATCATGATGTAACATGATTTCCTTTCTTGGCACTTTGCTGAACACAGCAACTAAACAATTTTCAACATACCCTTTAGCGGTAACTATCGTCCCATTTAATTGCGGCTACCAAACTCGAACTAAAAAATACCGCGTAGTAAGTATATAACTTTTCTCATTGCTCGTTGTTTGTACACCATCGTCGAGGTTTCCTCATCTTCATCTATCCAGACTTGGCTTTCTTGGCGATTGAGAACATCAAACAACGTTATGTACATACGTTTCATCGGCACTTACAATTTTAGAAATAATTTGATGGCCTTCAGCATTCAGCATCTCTAAAGTTTGTTGGCAAATTGTCTAACGTTCTGCTTTTTGTACATCTGCCAGATGATGGCGTACAAACCGAGTTACAATTTTTTCAAATATAAATGATCGGGCAATATTGATCTCAATGCGAGGATTCAATCTGCAGATTGGACTATAGCATTCTATAGATAATGCAGTTGTCCTCTTCCACCATCTTCTTCACCACAGCAAATTTTTCGGGGTTAACAGCATTTAAAGGAGGACCAGCTCTTTTTCAGACTTGCAATCTCGTTCAAATACCATCTATAACAGTAGCATGATGGTGCGAGATCAGCAAAGGCAGATTATAAACTTTTCTCAAACTCATGTGCGTTTAAATCCTTCTTGAAATCATAGTAGAACATTAGTCGAAAATTCTCTCGTAATAAGTCCATTTTTTCCGATAACAGAAGCTTATTCTATAGGCTATTTCTCAGACACTATCAACCGAATTGCAGAAACTAAGCTGCAATTGACAGATAAACTAATGCACTATTTAATACACACATTTTTTTGCATGGGTAACTAGATTTTTCAATTCTCAATTATAGTAGCTTATATCTATCGTATTATAGTTACAGCCTAGTAGCCAGCATAGATTTTAGGTTCATGTGTCTCAACTTTGTTATACATACAAATCAAAATAGAGTTGTTTTTTACAAAGATCATCTGAACTGTGATGGTATTAATTACTAATATCACAAAAAGCATTTTGAAAAGGTTGTTTGCTACTGACTTCGTTTCGTTATTATTCGACTGATATGCGTGGATTTAAAAAAAAGATAAGTTAACATCGCATCCATCCATCTTCTGTATTGACTTGTAGTTTTAATACAGAAAATGACTGGAGAAGTTATTATGCAAATTGCTTGAGTTACAAAACCTTCTGTAAGATGAATATCGTTATATTAAACAATTAGTAAGAAGCGGGCATTTCATCACCGTGCTGGAACGAAAAAGAAAATTAAAACAATGTTCTCGGGTTTGAAGACTGTATT
This sequence comes from Popillia japonica, assembly GCA_004785975.1. NCBI lineage: Eukaryota > Metazoa > Arthropoda > Insecta > Coleoptera > Scarabaeidae > Popillia > Popillia japonica. The sequence goes on from SMLS01072612.1 coordinate 11,190, forward strand.
AACTGAGTTTACAACTTAGCTATAAAGCATATTAGCATCAGCGTTCAATTTATTCTGGAAAAACGAACAAATATAAACCAAGCCGTGCGGTGGCATGTTTAATTGTTAATGCCTTTAGTTAAGTAAACGTCAATGGATGACTTGCCCATTTTGTACACAATGTAAGTTTTAATTATAGTTAGTTTGACAAGGTAATAACTATCTAGTTAATCGTATGCGCTGTAAAGAGTTGTAAAAATATTATTGAATAGCGGGAACTAATACCAATTAGGAATCGAGGTTACACCTATGGAAAAATGTATGGAGCACCCTATACATTGCTCAAGATTCTAAATGTTATACAGGAAACTGAAAAGCGAACGACTATACATATATAACTTTATTAACAATTTTAAAGACATTATTTAATATTTTATGGCACCTCAACGTGCTTTGGTTACTGCACGAACTTTTTTGGGCGCACTGTTCATAATTCTCTTAGATAAGCTGACAGGAGTTTTTCTACATTCTTCAAAAATTATCTCCTTTAGCTCTCTTTTTGGTTACCATTTGTAAATGGATGCTTTCTGCTTTAGTATTGCCCACAAATTTTCTATCAGGGATAAATCTGGAGACCAGAAGGCCATGGAAGCAGGGAAACATCATTACTTGTGAAACACTCTGTAATCTAGTTCACAGTGTGGCAAAGAGCATTTTATGATAGAATTTGTTCAGAAATAAGTTGCTTTACACAATCAATAAGTTAAAGAATTTATTTCAAAGAATTTTATGGAATTTCTTGCAGTATTTTAAAGATATTTCATTTTAATTTAATAGGTGCTCCATACATTTTTCCATAGCTATATATGTAGTTGAAAAAATGAAAATGAAAATATATTTCATTTGCATAGAAAAAGATATCTGTACAAATAGGGTACAAAGTTCAAATTAGGTGTATTCAAATAAATTAAAAAGTCATCATCCAAAGGTCTAACGAACAATCACTCATTATAGATAAATGCACGTAATTTGAGAGCGCCGTTTATATAGGAACTAAGACAGTTCAAATTTCGGAGGTCTTCTGCAGTCACTGTGGCGACAATATTAAGAGTTGAGTCCATTTCACTGAGATACTGGGCTCTAGGCATTTTGTAGGCCGGACAGTTTACAAGAAAGTGCTCTAGCGATTCAAGTTCGTTTAGATTGCAACACGTACACAAGATCTCACACTCAATTTTATACCCGTTTCTGTTAATAAATAGTCTAATAATGTCCTTATGGGACACTCTAATCTGGCTTATCACTCTTAGTGTTCTTATTGGAGCGCGTAACTTCAGATATGGCTCTCCCAGAATTAAACCACTTATCTGGCGGTACAGAGGCGAGAAGTGCGAAGTGATTGCAGCGTCGATATCCTTGCTGATTGCATTGTTGGTCCATTTTTCGACTATACCTTTTTCGCGGTTTTTGACTTCCTCTGCAGTTGAGAATGGATCTCACCGTTGATATTCGCCTACTGATTCAGAGATTTCCTTGAAGAGGCTTACCCGATTAATGTCTCATCGCTCCGTGGGCAATTTATCCAATGCGACGAGAGTACTGTAGCATTGTCTAGTAAGCCGGTCTTCGTTCGTTGGCCTTCTCATTGCTAGCACTTTAACCGCAGTACGCCCAACTTCCATGCGAACCATAGTTAGAGGTGTTACGCGGCCAGTGAAATAGTTGCTTAGAAAATCTAACTTGTGCCTTTTAAATATCATCGAGATAGTTAAGCGACCATATCTCACTGCCGTACAATAGAGTTACGGTTATTAACGAGTCAAATAGTTTATTCTTAACATTGAGTCTTTCTGACTTGGAGCTTCTTAACAGGCTTAACACTCAGCCACATGCAACTGTTGGTTTCTCAAGAGAACGATTCGTTGCCTTTCTAAAGGATTCAAGAAGGTCGCAGATGTTTCCAAAGTGTTTTATCATGAAATTGTGTCATTAGCTATTGACTTACATTACTCTATACCTGCTTGCCTTTTCCTCAGAAACTTTGGACCCTACTATATATCTAGGCACAATATATGTAATTGTATGTCATTCAGCCGAAAAGGTGATTAGGTTCCGCCTTAAGTTTTCCTTCATAAATAACTAAAACATTTTTTTTTCTATGGAATAGCTTTAATCAAAATAAGTTAATTCTGTGCATATCTATTAGATATCCAAAATAATACGTTCCTATTGTGACCAAATCTAAAATCTGACCAAACAAACTTGTAGCATAGCATAGTATAAATTTAATACTACTAATAAAGAAAGATTGGTCACTTTCAGTACGTTGTTATATGAAAGCTGCCCAACCTGTACTTTTCATGAGTGTACATCTTACACTTGTTAGTCAATTATGAGTAAGTTATAATTGATATACTCATATAATTCACTAAATTGATTCCAAAAAGCCGATATATACTTGGTAGCGACACCAACGCATCAATCATACCAGTTCCATACCAGCCATGATTTTAGTATTGCTAATCTCTGTCGGAATTAATAGATTTAGACATTACATAGAAAGTACCGACATCTCAATTAAGATCAATGATTAGCCGAAAATGCTATAGCATGCAGAATGATACCTTTGTCTTCGGTCGATATTGCCCAATCCTAATGATAACTGAAGAAATATACTAAATATACTAAACTAATGTGTTGACCGATTGCACCACTTGGAACATCAGACCGCTATATTATTAAAAATAATCATTAGCAGCTTAACAAGTTTTTCAACATTTTACTTCGCCCATCAATCATACTTTGTTTAAAACATATCATCAAAAGCACATAATTTTATTGTTATACGGAGATGTGTGCAAACTTTACACACGAATTAAAAAATCTCTCTTTATAGGCGACATAATTAGCCAGATACTAGAATCACTTGAGTTCACTCTAGCATATGCAATTGTATTAGTAGATGATGTGATTAACGTAGGTATATATGCATAGTGTGTATATGAAGATTCTTTTTTCGCGTCCTACAGCTTTAGTAGAAGTATTTTCACCGAGGTATTATTATGGTTATTATTAGTATATCGCATTAACTATGAAAGGTAATTTGTTTCTTAGTTGGAATTTCTTCTACACAAACAAGTATATTATTCATTGGACATAATTATTACCAAGTTCGCCAGCGCAACCATACTTGAAGTTACTTATAGTAAGAAATAATCGAAAAAAATCCTATCGATATTCGTGCTTCGGGATTTTTAAATCTATCCTGACAAGATTGTTGAGCCGGCGTGCTATTTATCATCTCGAATATGGGGATCGTGAGGTAGATCCTAATGATGAGGAAACGCCGAGGAATACTATGATTATTCTACCCGGCGAACTTACCGGTGACCTTTGCCGCAAATTTCTAGTTATTAGAAAACGGAGAGGCGGCTTAATTAATATCGTGCTTGGTAATTACGATTTCTGATTGACACTACTCCATAATTGGGAAAGTAAATCCAACGCGACCATAAAAAGTCGGCGGCAAAACAAAGCTAAATATACCACGTTGATGGCTATTTGGTACTATTGCACCACCATCTTATTTTTCACAGTAAAAACAAAAAAACCTTTTAAATTACTTATATTACATTGAGTGTACGTATAGTACAAATGCACAGTATGTATGAAAGGATCAGTAGTTGTTTGTAGAATAAATCATTTCAAGAAGTAGAACTTCGAATTTTCGATATTTTCTGACCTACTAACATGCAAAGAAGTTGGAAGTACCTAATTATTGTCAGAAAAAGTCTCATGTAGCCGCCTTTGTAAAATTATCCTAAACTGAAAAAAATATATAATTAATAATATATAAATATTACTAATATTTTGAATATAGTTCTAGTATATGATACTGTAGTATGTAATATCTTAGCTCATAACTAAGTATTTGTTAAAACTAATAATTTATAAATACAAATAGGACATGTAAATTCAATTATTAAATATGGATACTTAATGGGATGGATAGATTCCAACATTGCAAAATTATAGTATTATACATAACTCCAAAATTAACATAAATATAAAATCCTTCACACTTACGCAGTGTATTGTAAATGAATACGAAATTTTCAAGTTGTTTATATGTACAGTGGTGGCCATGAAAATAGAGCCACTCAAAGAAAAACAACAATTTTCTATGGTGTAAAAAAGCATAGAATTTGAGACAAAGATAAATAATGTCAAATATATTTACTCTATTTATAAACAAGAAAATGCAGGATTTGTTAGGAAAAATACTACTTTTCAATCAAAAATGGTATAAGATATCAAAAATTGACTGGTGTCTGTTGGACATAAAAATAGAGCCGCAACAGAACATAAGTAATAATCATCTTCGGGACTACAGCTGCTAATATTTAGTTGCTTGCCCTTTGTTAGAGATACCAGCTGGAGCCCACCTTGGCATGAATTCAATTGGCTATCGACGCCTACTTGTTGAAATGGCATACCATTCTTATCTCCCATAATTCAGCCTTGTTCTTTATTTTGTATCTCCGGACCGGCGGATTTAGGCTGGACGACTGTGAGGGCCATACTAGTAAGTTTATTTTTTCTTCCTCAAAATTTTTTCTTTGCCACCGTTCTGGCGACCCTACCATGTAGGTAGTTTTCCTGTAGTCGTCGACTGCCCTAATGGTTAACTGTAATTCTCTTTTAATGTCTGTAGGTAATTTGAACGGATCTGCGCGCGAAACAAACAAAACAAATTATCTATCTCTTTAAGGCAAAGTTTTTCGCTTCGATCCGCGATTTTCTTTAGCGTTTGCTGGCTAATGCATTTTCAACCATTTTCCTTGAACAACCTACAATATTTGCTGTTGCCCCATGATATTCCCTGGTTATGCAATGTTAAAATCTGAGGCACTTCAGTCGAAGTGCAATGACATGCTTGTCTCATTTTAAGTAAATCTATGTAATGTATTAGGAATTCTATGGTTTTCAATAAGAAGTACCCTTATCTGATGTAATCAGAGCAAAAACACGTGCAGTAAATCTTATGCTTAAATCACTAGATCTGCGTTGACCAAGTGGCTTTATTATTGTGACCAGGACAAAATTTCGGGATTTATTCAAAATGGGAATTCCCACAATATGCTTACGCTATTTTGCGGTCATTTCGGTAACTTATGCTTATAGACATGTTTATAGACTTCAATTATAAGTGGCGGTGTAATCATCGTATCCTACTTTGTTATTACGATAGATGTATGTTTTTCAACCCAGTGGCTCATGTTCACCACTGTACATAACGTCCATGTTTGCAGTGAATTCATACTACTACGTGCGTGTCAATTATATCTGCAATTATTGCGGTTGCAATTTGAAAGGTTCCTTCTTAATATTTTACATTAATTTATTAATAGGTAGTGCTATTTCACAATAGCAGGAAAACATAGCTTTCATGGCCGTGGTTTGTACTGATGTTTACAGTTATTTGTTGTTAAGTGCTAAGAATATTTTGGATATCTTCTAATATCTAAATTGTAGTGAAGTTATAGGTAGCAATAAAATGCATTTATCTTATTCGTTTGAAAATAAACATATTCCGAGTTTCGCAATTCTGGAGAATTTGAAGTGGTTTTAGTTTTATGTAGTGCGCCTCGAATATACTAAAATTAGCATATTATGGATATCAATTCTAACATATGTAAGTAATACAATTATTAACAAAAGTCTACCACACAATCTACAGCAACAGATGTCTTTTAAAATTTAAGGCTATGGCTATAGCTCTATAAATTGTAAGAAAACTAGACTCTAATTTAAATTTTACGGATATAATAGGTTCACTGGTTGAGTGTAGATTTTCACGGCCGTTGTTCACTGCATTGAAGTCTTTCGGGCGTTGTCCACGTAAACAAGTTTTTATTTGACGTTTTGCTAATCATCCTGTCAGCATGTTCAGAAGGTTTCTCTAGGCTTATGTCATCACCTCATCACTCGTTAGAAAATCTTAGAGATCTAAAGATAGAAAGCATAAGCAAAACGTCTACTTTTCTACGTAACACCACCCTAACGACATCAACAGAATGTTTATATGTAAAAAAGAACGAAAGCGCATCTCCAGTTATTACTAATATCCAGAACTGAAATACTCCGCTAAAACTCAGTTATTTGACCATTCAAAGTAAATATACGTTTATGTAGGTTAATTTATCAGCTGTGACAGAAATAGCTTCCTTATTTCTCCTTCGTTACAATTCCAATTAAACAATTCACAATTAACATGGTTTTGTTCTTACATATCTGCAAAACAATTACAGGAGAAAATTGAATATATGTACCACCCAAGTTAAGATGGTCATCAAATATATTCATTAAATATATATATGTATATATTAAATACGTATACGTTCATATATGTGTATGTATGTATAGAAATGAACTATCCGTTTTATTTATGATACCACTAGAAAATAAATAATATGGGAGAACTCCAAAACCGCGAAAACCCTTTTAGGTGTACTGAATAATTGAGTATAACGCGGAAAACAGAAACAACTGCAGATTACCATAGCGTAGCGCTAATTTAATGCTGTTTTATGCTTCTATATTTACGGTATTCCTGTTAACGTGGTGGTTTATTTTATATTTCCATGAAATGCTCGAAATATCCTAAAAGCATAAGCTTGTTAAAAGGGTTGGCTTGTGTTTGTTGTATATGCCGTGAGTGTGTATACATTACTGTCTTTCGTTTTGTAATTTGCAGTGCGTTAGTTAATCTTCTTTAAAAATACAGTAGGTGGCCAGTGAATTAGAAACTCTAGAAAGACTTAATAATTAAATCCAAATAACTGTACTCTATTATTATGCTCCCACATTACACTAAATATATCAATATCTGGGGTACCCATCCTTTATACAAATATTAATTGTGTCTGTAATTCCTGGTCATTAAGCCATACATCCGCAATTCTTTCTTTGAGAATTGCTAAATTTGGGGTGTTTGATTGCTTCACATTGGCTTTTAACAGTGCCCAGCAATTCTCGATCAGATTAAGATCTCCGAATGTCGACACCCAGGCAGAAGAGGAATATTGCGTTCTCTCGGGAAGTTACTCAGTTTGTGGCAATACGCATCATCCTGCATATAGGTATATATACAGTCTAGTGTCCTGATATCTTCAATATTGGGACCTAAAATACTATCTAGTACTGTGAAATACTCATCAAAGTTAAGTCACGTACTGACGACAGTTTCTAATTTTTTGGCCACCTATACTGTATATATACCAAAGAACACAAAGTATTGAAATGTCAACCAACTTATAAATAAAATAATCGCGTTTAGTTAACCTGGTACGTGTATAATCTTCTGCATGCATTTTTGATAATTCTTTTTTCTTTTTACGAATGAACGGTTTTTCTTCTAATTGGTTGGTCAGAAAATACACAAACAGTAGAATAATGCTTAGTTATTGGATTCTATATCCCATCTGGTATAACTTTTATACAGATTCTGAAGCTCACCTCTCAATCACTTGACACTGAAAGTGGACATTTTCTGGGTCAATCAGCTTTGAAAACTCTTCACGGGATCCATCAGTAATGAAAGCATGACCATGGCAAAATTCTCGAGACTGGTTTCAAAGAGAATCGTTAGCAGGATGCCTACGTCGTTTTCTATTAGTGCTCTACAACCATCCTAACTGTAGCATATTTCTTGGGCAATCGCTAGGCTATCAATATCACAATAATAAACGTCATAGTTACGAAAAATGTTATACTAAACCTCAATAGCGCCAATTAGGGGCAGCTAGCGATAACCTGAAATTCTATGGCAATGCTCGCATTCACAAACGCTACTAATACATATTACGGATAATAACTACGTAAACAAAGCGTTAAAGGTAGTCTTCAGATTCTCATAAATTGGATTTCACACCAAACAAACTCACTGAAAAGTCTCAAGAGTATATTAATATAATAAGGGATTAAAAGCTGATGTAAAATCAATGAAAATGCTATTTTGTTTAAAAATCTTTAACACAAAACAGACCGGTATATGTCTATCCGATCTTAATAACCATTTCTATTTTATTAATAAAAACCTCATTAGGGATACTTAATTATAATTATGCAATAAAACAGTAAGTATCTAAATATGTAGGTATACTAGATATACATTTGTATGTATGTATACATATACACATAAGTTAGGAGGCGGCTAATATAAAAATTATGTAAAGATTATATAGACTGAAATATTGGCCGATACTACCGATTTATATAGTTTAGATACATCTTTATGTTCATTTTTTGTGATATTAATCATAACCTGTCAAAAGATAATTAATCGAACTGTCATATAAGTAACATAATAAAGTATCATAAGTTAATATAAATTAATTATACTCGTACCTTCACTGGTATAATCAGTGTATTATCTGTAAATACAATAAAAACTTGTTTAGATAAAGTATTAAAATTTATAATTGTCTACCTCAACTAGCAGGTCTTTGAGCAATAGATTATTTAAGTTTATACAATTTATATGATATTTGCATGTGTAATTTGTAAAAGCCAATTTATTAAAGTTAGATCACAATATTAAATTAAACACGCAATGTGATCATGTCGCCTGTACCTAACATACACATTCACAATACACAATTTTTCTGCAAACAGAAGTTAACAAGCGCGTTCTATTAGCATTATTCACTAGTATCCCGATACCCAATCCGAATTTAATACTACTATATTTTATGTTCCAATTGCAGTTAATTCAACGCATGTTGTTATTTTTTACTGTAGCTCCTTTTAAGGCAGATACTGCAACGGTCATTTGCCTTGAGCGCATTGACATTCGCTTATGTGATACTTTTTATCAAGTTACACTTTCTAGATAATTTTCTCTGAATCCCTTTCCCGGCACACGTATAAATGTAATTTGTTAGATGAAAGAGGCTTAATCGTTATGTTTATAAGGACTACATCATAGCTTCGCTTTTGCTAGCTTTCACTTTCAGTCATTGCAACTATTCAGAGAAGGTATTTAATAGTATTTCCGTAACAATAATATCAAATATTTCCCTTAATAGTAAAGTGTGTTATTCGGACTGTCTTGAATGAAACCAAGTGCAATAGAACAACAATTTTAATCAAAAACAAAGCAATATTTATGTTTCTTATCAAATCTTAAGTGAACACAGTTTTTGAATAAACGTAACATAGAAATATTTTACGATAAAAAAAATACGACTAGCCGTCTCACTCCGAGTGGCTAGGAGTGATGAGTTCTGGGAAAGATGCCAGTTACTACTTTTCTTGCCTTTTCCTTTTCCCTTCCTGTCACTTTTCTCCAAACTCTGTGCAATTTTCGTGCATCCACAGCTTGCATATATGTATGTATTACATTTCAACCAATGTTCCACTAGTTGTGTCTTATAATAGTTCTCGCCGCAGCCGCGGCAGTTGTCCACTTCATTTTCGTCTACTTTACTTCCAGAGGTATCGCGAAAATCTATTGGTGTTTCTTCGAACTGCTGCCTGAAACGAATAGCTTTCCGTCTTCTAACAGGCTTTTCTTTCTTAGTTTTATAAGCCTTTTCTTCTTGTTTTAAAATGCGCGGTTTCTTCAATTTATTTTCCGTTGCGGCTTTTTCTTTTTGTTTTATTTCATGTTTTTCAATATGATGACACTTCATTCAATACTCTAGTCGGTGTGGGTTTGTTAGATGATGACTGAGTTGATGTATTTGAAACTGGATCTGATACTTCGGCAACTGTTGCTGCTGCTGGTTCCTTATGGTCATTCTGACGACTTTCATTAGCTGGTTCTGCTTTCTATCAAACGCAAACCCAGGTATAGCCCCTGGATTTAAAGGATAAACACCTGTGGCTCGAAATGCTCGAGTGGCGTTCTCACAGGTTGCTGAGCAAGGTCCCAAACGTCGTCCCGGATTTCAACTTATCCACAACCTGCCTGTCTTTTGTCCTTTAAAACAGCAACATCCAATGGCTGCAGTGAAGTGTGGTTTGGCATAGATAATAATAATAGTTTTATTTTCATTTGCAAATTCCAACGTTTTTACCGAGTTACAGTGGATAGGATGACCATCCAGTAACAGAAGAACTTTTCCGGGTGGTTATCAAGGTAAAAAATATTCCTTTATCTATTCTAAGAAAATGTCGGATGCAGGCGGACTTTTGCGACGTAGAGTAGTAGATGCACCACCAAAAGTAGGTTTAGTTTTGATATAGTACACTGACAATAATATTTACCACCTCGTCTGTATACTGACAAGGGAAGATCCCGAAGAGGCTGGTCGGTCTCACTTTGGAAACCGGAATAATTTTCTTTAGATTTAACTTCAGAGTGTATAAAAATAAAACCTTTGAAAATCATACATACTACAACATACTTCCGTTAGATTACATCAAAATCGTAACATATGTAATGAATTAAATATATTACTACAACAGTACAGCTTGTTGCAAAATGCTTGTATTAAGGAAACATGAGCAATGCAGCTACAGATATTTTGTAGGAAAGAAATAAATCAGTCGTTTCAAATGTAATTCAGTACATACATACACATTCCATAAGTGGTCAACTACGCAATCCACATTAGTCTGTGGCAGTAATACTTCCTTCTTATAAACTTTGCTTCTCCTAAACCTGTTCTATTAAGTAAGTATATACATCTACATACTTGAGGTGGAAAGTATTTTAAAAGAAGTTCATTTTAGACGACGCATTCTTGTAGACAAATCCACAAATTGAGGCACGATTCAATATTATGGAATGGGTGTGACTAAATTGCCTGGTGTTGTATGTAATCGGTAATAAACATGATAATAAAAGAGGCAGCGGGTACATGTTCCATGGATAAGACTTGAGTAGATATGCAAACGTTCGAAGTTCGATAAAATGAAGTGACTCAATCGTGGTTGTTCCGAAATAAAACGGTGCAGAGCTGCGAATGGAAGGAGAAGGTACCTTTTTGTGTCAGTACATACGTAGGTATATAAAAACATAAGTGTATGTATGTAAATGTACTTGCTTCTACCGTGATACAACTGAGAATTTTGGAGTTTAATAAATACGGAAAGGGAATGTATAATTGTAAAAACATAATACTACTTGAACATAAAATTATGTTGTCAAAAAATAAACGAAAAAAACTAAAGACAAATGAAAACAAATAATCCACTGTTCAATTATTTCAATATTAATTAGTACAATGAACTTTTTCCTACACTTTTGTTAAAACACTTTAAAAACCCTAATGCTACGGCGGCGGCAAGGGGACATTATAGACATTAATTCAGTTCCTCTCGAAAAAAGGGAGAAAAAATTTGCCAGAAACGTGCAACTTTTCTGCGATAATCCACCACTTCAAGCATGAAATGCTTCAAATGGCGAGCGGTTTACTAATTGGATCGTTCGTGAGGGTTACATATAGGGGACAGAAAATTAAAAATAGTAGGGAGTGGAATTTGCCGTACCGATTGTCTTATTAGTATATACGAAAAATGCCTCTTAAATTCTGGCCGAACTCTGTTACAGAAGTATATGTAAGAGATATAGAAACAGTGGAGTAGAAATTTTCTAAGGTACATATGAATAGAAATATTAAATCTATCCAAATTTATCCAAATAAACTGAAAGTGCTGTTTGAATTAAAGTAGTCAGATTTGGCTACTAGACACGATTATTTTTTGTAATAGCTCACATGGAAATTGAAGTCGAATGGTTATCCCATATTTTATAGAAACATGGACAGATTAGGCACACTTTACTATGAATGGCAGAGTTAATACTCAAAACTGTAGAATCTGGTATGCGGAAAATCCCCCAATATCACCTGATCCTAACCCATCTGATTACTGTTCTGGGTTTGCTTATAAAGTTTAGTGTTTAGAAGACGACCGACAACGCTGTAAGAATTAGAGGACAATATGAGGGAGCAAATTGGTGCAATTCAACCAGGAATTTTACGGAATGCTGCGCGCAATTTGGAGGAAAGCTTGGTAATCTTATAAAAACAAAATGGAGGTTATATAGAACAATTGCCGGAAGTGGTTTTGGGCATCCTACATTCCATACCTTAAGCAAGTAGATTTAAATTTTTGTTCTTAACTCAATTTGTTAAAAAAATTGTAATAACTGAATCGCTCCTTTTTGCAAGAATTTCCAAAGAGTAGTAATTTTTGAAAGAAGCTCAATAAGGCTTCAGTTTATGCTACAATAGGTATAACACACAATTAATGGTTGAACATTTTCCAGAAATTCTTCATGTTGGTACCATTCCTAAATAGGAGTATTTGTGTGACAAACATAGAATGCAGTAATATTTGTGTTTTTGTTCTTAAAAGGGCAGATTGGTAAATAAAACAGAAGTAGAAACACAGCAAATAACTTGCGAAACGTGCAACGTGTGTATAATCAAACTATGTAATGAAGAAATAATATGTTATGTATGTATATTACCGGCTAATTTTGAAAAGTGCTAGCTAGACAACAATAGGTGCACCTGGATGAAGCCAAGTATGAGTATGAAATGATAAAACAATTACACCTCGTTTTTCTATCTTCGTTCACTTCTATACCGTCAAAACGAATAGTATCTAGACGTATGTCTTCTTTAAGCAACGACATATGTGTAATATTAACATTTTTCACTAATACGATTTGAATATTGGTTAACCATCACCAACATATATCTTTACTTAACTACTGTTAATGACGTCACGGACAAGATTCGTAAATCCAACTATAGATCTATTTCACGTGTGTCAAATTTCTTTTGTTTGTGTGTTATTGTTTAAAGGGTAAGTCCAGAAACATAGCTCATTGACTCATCCTGTATAATTGCTGTATACACTTCTGACACAAAAAGATTTTTCTCGCTTTTCACCAATTTTCATATTCTTAGGATAGAGGAACATTAGTACAAACAGTCCTAAAATAACTAGAATAGTTAGATCATTGTACTGCTAACATTGAATTTGATTCTTTTCTCAAACCATATAAGAAATATTATATTGAGTGGTTACGTTACCTCTATTGAAATTTATTATCCAATCTTTAATTCCACTGAGATTCATGCGGAGTATTAAAACAAGAAACATAAGTTTTAAATATAGAACAATCTTTACATCAATTGTGGTCTTCGCATCAAGAATATATCAAAATATAGTGACTGTGTAGAAAAAAAACGATAAGAAATAAAGTAGTTTACACACAAGTTCTCCAGATCTATTTAATTTCGCAGCATGTTGCAGACTACCATCGTTGTACAGGTTATACTGTGTCTCCTCCCAATAATGTTGATATATTGTAAATAGAACGCGCGAACTGTGTTTGGAATCGGTATAACGATTGGCATTGGTGAGTCGATACAATCATGTTCGGTCTGTTTGAATTGAAACGCCAAATGCCAATGGCGAGAGGATTTCTCATTACAGAGGCAAGCACGCCTGACTGGATAAAGTTGTTGTCCGTAAATTTTAAATATCGCCAGCGCAATGTTTACGCGAAACTGGTTCTACAGGCTTGACATTTCCTATCAAAATTACTTGGATTTCGCATTAAATGGTCTATCATAAAGTAATGCGGAGATGGCCAATTAAACACATTTCGAGAAATGGATTGGATTACGAAGTTGAAACCTTTTCGTAGCAATAAAAACAAAATGATTTTATAATACCGATACCTGTTGGAAAATAGATTGAGACAGACGCGCCGAGTGCGTATATGGGTTTACTCTGTCGTGCAATGAAAGAAAATTGTTGCTGATTTTTTTTTTATTTTAAAACATTAAACAGTGAACATAAAGATATGTACAAAAAATGAAGAACCACGATTTCAGCCTCGACCTCCATTTTCTGCGAACTATAGTGAATACGATCGTATGTCTTTGCTTTAGCAATAAGTTATGTTTATCACACTTGAAGATGACATATGGATTATATCCGCAAACCTACAACCGTCTTAAACGTTCGGTTAGCTTCAGTTTTGTGTTGTCATAAAACAGAACTACCGTTAATCTATAACTACAGTGCATAAATTTGCTAAATACCAATAAATGTCTCTCCATTTCTCTGTTCTAAGAACTTCATATACATCTTTCCCGGATTATGGCTTAATAACTTGCGAAAATGTATGTAATAGTTAGAATAGCAGTCGCACTTAAAACATTTCAAAATCTATGTTGAGGAAAATAATTCGTTTTAAACCATCATGCAATTCTCTTTGGCTATTAAAAAAGCGATCAAGTAACATCAAAGGCAACACTGTTGCTTTTAAGCGGCTCTCATAACTGTTTACAACAGTGATTACTGCAAAAGCTTATTTGTAATTTTATGGAATTTTAGAAATCTATTAATAATTGTACTGCCACATGTGTTGCTGCTTTCTTCTAATTATTACATCGTTGAAATCTAGATACTATTACTTTGAAAATTTTTGGATTCAATTTTCGATCAATCAAAATTAATCCTTTTATGTCACATGTATCAGGGTATCCAATCAACATTTGACTATACTGATAACTACCCCGGAATGTTATCGCCAGCGATAACACCCCGGCTGTCACCTGACTTAATGTCATATCACTGCTTATGTAAAACTTGACAGTTTCAAATTTAATTTTCGAAATGTCACGATTTGGAGAAGTAAATAGTGAAAATATAGATAAATTGTAAACAAATTCAGCAACTTCTGCAAGCTCATTTAGTTTCTCAAATTGTACTTTCAATAATTGTTCTTTTAATAAATAAATGTGAACCTTAATTTAAAAAGCCAAAAATTTTCTGACCAAATATCCCACGGACAGAGATAAATCCTCATAATTTTATTAGTTTCCTCGAGCACGTTTCTTTAGGTAACATCCCTCCGCCTACGGCGTCGGGGACCATGTTACTGTCCTAGGGATATTACTACTGATAATTTTTCAAAAAGCACGAAGATAATTTTCCATTTTCATAAAAAGAAAACATCTTCAAACGCACTGTATTAAGTAACTGTTTATTAAAGGCAAACTTTTTAATATTTAATACACGGAAAAAAGGTGGGAAGAGAGGATTTTTTTGTGTGATAATTATCGGCTGCAAAATACTTGGTTTAGATTTATATGACATTGGTTCCAACAAAGTGAACTGCTATAATTTAAATATTTCAGGGAATTGCAATAAATATCCTCGACATATATTGTCACTCATATAAATGAAATTATTACCACTTTATTGCACTTAGCGCTTAATTATTTCCGGTAGAAAAAGTACAATTGGTCGAACTCAATAATTGTTGTCTTCAAACTATGATTATATTGGCAACACATTGCGACACGTGTTAGGGTAATTTGTTCTCTCTATATTAATTCATCTCTTGGTTTCGCATTTTTAACGGTTCAGAACCAGTTCTAATGGTAGACCATCATAATCATAGGATATCTGTATAGTTAACATAACTTTCATTTGGTCGCACGTTTAGAACTATTCTGAACCAAAACAAGCCTAATATAAGACAATATTTGTCGCCAAAAAGCCTTTGTTTCTGTCTAATTTGAGATTTACAAAACTCTTGTTTTCAAAAAACTTGAATTACCTACTTCATTATTAAAATTACAGAAATCCAATAATTCGTATACACAAGTATTGCAAGTGCTCAAACTGTGCTTTGCTGATTTTGATCACGTAATGTGTTTTAGCTGTTCCTTTTTACAATCGAGGAGGTGACACCAGCATTTAAAATTAGCCCCTTGAAATCTAATTTCTATTTCAGCTTTATGGAACCGATTGCTTTTTACCTATTTTACATGAACAGGAAGACTTATCTATTTTTGGATTTCGGTTTAATTTTATTAAACACGGAAAATGTATTTCGAAAAGTATAAAATTTCTAGATAATTACTATTTTAATACAAATGGGAGGGAGCTTGCAGTTTTTGTTTAGAATATTTAAGTTTATTGTATACTCTTATATGAAATTTCGCAACAGATGCTAGTGTCAATAAGAAATTTGTATATAATTGCACTACCAAACTAATTAATGTGTCTAGGGACTAAACAAAGGTGTATTAAATTTGGAAAGATAGAAGAACCAAAAATTGATCTTCCATCCAGGAAATAATTTATTAAAACCAGAGAAACTATACGGCCACAACACAACGACCAAAGTTATACAGCCTATTCGAATACGTTTCCAATCAATTTATGAGTTATTGAAAGTTTTACAAGAACCGCGCATTCTAGAGGTTCTGACAAAGCTTAGGTGCAGAGAGAATCATAATAAGTATAGTTTCACCATACGGTAAATACCTTTGTAGTGCTATAACTGTTATCATAAGTATGTATACACAGTTTGATATCCGAGCCTGATTTGGGAAATAAGTATGTATTATCCCAGCTCAAGTGGATTTAATCTGGATGGAATGTATGGTTTTCTAAAAAGATAGAAGATGTAATGCAGTCAGTAGCAATGACAATGCCTAGCCATATCCTTTAAATTTTCACATTTGTTAGTAGAAAACTACATATTGTCTCTTAACGCAGTATGTCTATCAAAGGTATGTAACTAAAATATAAAGATTTTATCCAGTATGCTCGACGCAAAAGTATTGTTTAAATACTACTTTCGCAGCACATATTCAGTATATTTTAGTATTTATGAAACACCAGCCCCAAGTGTGGGCGCTAATTTGCGAATTACTACCGACAATGGATGAAGTTGTTCTACCCAACATAAGAAGCATTAATGGTTTCAAATTGTTCTGCGGTAAAATACTTGCACTAAAGTCAATAAGTGTATTACTACAGCAAAACTATCATATTTTCAGCAAAAATTACAAAAATACAAGCTTGTTTAAAATTTCCAACTAGAAACAAACTGTTGTTCCTCAGATATGTATAACAGAGCAACACATTTAAATTAATGCAACTCCTATTTGCAATTCTAAAACAGGATATTTAATTGGTAAGCTTAAGATTTACAATATGTTTTTAGGCTGGTTTACGCAATATGACTAATAAGACTAACATTAACAGCTCAGAAGTTTTGAACTTGTAATTTGGAAAGTTTGGCGACTGAAGGAGTAACTTTAAAACAAACCTATAGGTATATTTAAGCTACAATTACATACCTACTAAGTATTTTCAAAAAATACATTTCTAAAGTAAATACGTATAAGGTAGAAAATGTTTGAACTGAGATTATTGAAATAGTGGTGAGTGCAATTAATCATTAGTAATAACATTGTTAGAAGAAGATAGCATGCCTATTAATGTAGCTTTGTGTCAGTATAAAGTAAAAGTATCCACTACCAGAATCTTAAAATGGCCACAGCATCCTTGAAACTAAATACAAATAGATGCAATATTTCTCAATGGCTAAAAGTAACAACAGTATCTCAGTATAGAGAGATGCAGAATGTACTATACCAGATTTTATATTTGCGCATAAATTACAAGCAAACCAGATAAACTATAAATTACAACGTATTAAAATCGCCAAGCTGTGCGAGCAAAGTACAATATTATGCATGCAATATTAAAATTATAAGGTATCTATAATTAACTTACAGCACATAATTCATTTAATTGCAGCTAGTAACTTAAGGAACTAATTTTTACTAATCTGCAGTTTCTACTTCACGAACGAATTGCACTTATTTTAAGGATAAACTAGATCAGTATAACTGCACACATGCAATTCCAATATATAATTATTGTCTAATAGCTATGTTATGCCTAGATCCAGGGCCTATAAACTGATTAATTAATTGTGTAATGTTTCCTCGGACCTACTGTAATACTCACTATAAGGAAAAATCGTTACTCGTATTCTGTGCTTTCAAATACTCGACAACTTTGATAACTACATATATGGTCACCTATCGATTTTCTTGTTCTTGTATTTTAAATGTAAGTACAGCAATATCTAACTGAGTAGTAGTTAAGTCAATTATACAAATCGATTGTCTACCATTATATTCTCTGGCCAATTTTTATCGTATTTTTATGATTAATTCGGAATTAAAGGAAGAATACTGTAGAAGCAAGAAAAGGTTACTCTTTGTATCCGTATCAAAATACTGATCAACTCGCACGTGGTCTTTCTCTAAAATGCCACTATTTTCAATTGCTACATACAGGGTGTAAAAAAATTACACCGACAAACTTTGAAAGAAAATACATGACTTATCTGATGACATGCTTGGTCAGTAAACAGTATTGGGAAACTTACTCTGACAACCATTGAATAGAGACAGAGGACTTGCGAATAAATAGGCGATTATTATTATTATTATTATTATTATTTATTATTATTCTTATACACATTAGCACGGGATTTTGCCCGGTTCTTGTCTTTCAGGTGTAGCTCATCGGTCCGAAGGCAAGATGGCTCCTTGATTTTGGACGTGTTTCAGTTGTTCAACGTTCTTCGTGTAATAGTACACGTGTCCAGCAACACAGACTTTTGCATAGGTAGGTATAGCTTGCGGTCTAATTGCAAATCTTCTATGCTCTTATTTAATCGTTTCGGTGTTTTCCCCGTGGCCCCGATGACTATGGGAACAACTGTGACCTTTTCCATGCTCCACATCTGTTTTATTTCATCCGCCAGAGGTAGATATTTACTTATTTTTTCTGTGATGGTCTTATTCACATTGGTGGCTAGCGGAATGGCGACGTCGATTATATATGTCGTTTTGTCTTTTTTCAGGGTCAGCCCTATGTCGGGGATGTTGTTAGGAATAGTCTTGTCGGTTATGATTTTCCTATTCCAATAGATGCGCGAGTTATCATCCTCGCAGACCAGGGGCGGATCATATTCGTAATTATTCTTATTATTATTATTATTATTATTATTATTGTTATTATTATTATTATTGGCGTCGGTTTTCAAAATTAGCCACTTATTGAGTCCTAACGACCCAAACGAACTCGCTTCACACCCGGGACAGATCGGGCGACTTCATCAGCACATCACAGGCAGGTTCCTGGAGAAAAAGGATAACCCACAAAGGAAAGATAACAGGGGAAACAGCATCTCAACTATAATCGAACAGCTTGCGAGCTGTTTATAAAGTCTACAATTGATGTCCTTCTGATCCTGGGCTAATATATAATTAACATTGACTGGTTAGGCGAATATTATTGGGTGGTATAATCGAATGGCAATGTTTATCGTATTTCCGTTGAAGAAGTTTTGCCAGAATTTTTGAAAATGTGCCACCGATCACAAGAGGACTAATTTGGTTCACGATGGGGCATCTTCTCATTTCACAGTCACCGTGTGTCATTACTTGAATGAAACGTTGAATAAACGCTGGATAGGCCAAGGTGGTTCTATTGCATGACGTCCTCGCTTGCCAGATTTATCGTCTTTAGGGTCTTTCTTGTGGGGGAAGAAGAATTAGTAGCTCGGAGAATTGCTGCGGCTGATCTCATTCAAAATATTCTTGAGGTATTCGAACGGATGAGACAATCAATGTATCGACGATGTCGTCTTCGTGTTGAACTTAATGGAGGAAGATTCGAACATTTATTGTAAACAAGAGTTATTGTCATGTAACTATTCCATATTTTGTATTTAGGATTACACTAATCTTTTTTCACTTACATTGTTTGTTCTTCATTTTGATGTCAATCTCCTCTTTTAGCCAGTAGTATTAAAACAAACTGTCGTTCAGTTCAATATTTAGCAATATTCACTTTAGGCACGCAAGTTCAAAAATTTAAGCAGCATTTCGAGCCAACAACCTTTATTACCAATACAGAAAAGTATCTGTAAAGTTGTTATCAAAAAATATTAACGAGTCAGATAGAATTTAGTGTTTAAGAACCATCAGAAGAAGAAAAATTTTTAAGAAGCAGATGTTTTATATACAGCAAGCAGGTTACTTACTTAATAATGATCGATGAATTCAAGAGCGTAGAAAATCTTACCTGAAACAAAAGAAAATGTTACATACACATTACATAGTAAGCAATTGAGGTATCGGCAAAACTAATAAAATTGCAATTGATTGAGATTTTCATTACAATAAAACCTTTTGTGGGAAATACTTTGCTTTATGCTTAATTTCAATTGGCTTGCGTAAATATGTTACAAATTACTAAACTTCCTACGTTCTTTTTGTACCTTTATTTGCTATTGGTCCACTATTTCGACAAATAAACTAGGATGTGAAACATAAAACCGCAAATTAAACGATCCAAAAAATTCATTATTATGATTGAAAATTATTATTATTATTTATTTGCAGATTGCTGTGCCATTTAAATGTAGAAGTATTATTTTGCCCATAAGTTTAATGCTACAACTATCTCAAGGAGGTAATAAAAATAAAAAGGCTCGTTTCCTTTTAAGGAAACTGGTACATATTATGTATAACTCTGGTTCCTTTTGTGGCATTATTGCGAAAGAAATTTTCGATGTTCTAATTAATTTTATTTCTCTCTACAATTACAAATTGTCATTTAAAAGAAATTCTGGTCATTGAGTAAACAATAGTGAATATAAGCTTAATGGACCGTTAATAAATAATTCGAGAAGATTTGATAAATCCTGACAGTTTGTCATTAATTTAATCGGGCTCGGATATAAATTTAAGCCGTCCGAAAAAGTTGGTCTCTCAAAGCGACCCGTCTTTTCTCTAGCTATTATAAATGATCTGGCCTGCGAGACATCAGAGACATCAGAGTCGGACATCCATAAAAATAGTAAATAATTTCTAACAATCCGAGCAATCTAGTACTTATGATCTCGTCAACGATTCGTTCTAGTTAATATGAATCCTAACCTTCAACGATCTCCTCAACAACTAAGACGGAATCGTAAAAGGAATTCCAAGAATTCTTTACTATTGCTCAATAAATATGAATTATTATTACTTGTCTTACGTACACATCTTTCAAGAACACAATTTGAATAAGGTTTTAATCCTGACGTTTTGAGTATACTCAGTGACATTAGAAGTGTTACAGCCAGAAGGAGTAATTTTTTCAACTTAATTTTTTAGTATCAACATGACTATATTTAAAGATGCTATGATCAGAATGTTAACTTTTTATCATTGATATTTTTTTGCGAAAAAAAATTCTCTTACTTTTCTGCGAAGAGATTTATGTTCATGAGAACTGAGTAATATAGAATAGTTTAGTTATTACGCGTCCGTCTACAAGTTTTAAGCGTATCAAAATGCCTAGAGTTCGAAGTCGAGTCAAAATTATCATCGTGCTAGTTACTTTGTCAGGGATAGAATTGTTGCTTATCGAGATGTTGTTTTGCCCTATCGCGAAATTCGCCGTCGTGTTAATTGTACTGCAATAACGGTAATGCGTGTGTGTCGTGCGGAGATAAAAGGTAGAGAAACACGTAGAAGACCAACTGGTCAAGGTAGGAGTCCAACAGACCGTCAAAAGAGGCGCTTCAGACAACTAGCTATTAGGGACCGTTTTGCTACAACGCATCAAATTGCTGGCCGCTGGTTTGGAGAAAAAAGTAGAAAGCCATTCCATAATTTTGAGAGTTCCTTCTTCTTCTAAATGGCGTAAATAGTTTTTACATAATTTAGAGGAATGTTTTGGATCATTATCTTGTTGGAAAATTTTGACCCAAAAGTCGAATTCGGAAAGGTATTGCCTGGTTCTGCAAAATATCTGCGTAGTCTTCCTTTTTTAATATACGGTAAATTTTCGCATTGTCCCCTACTGTAGTACCAGCCAAACAGCCCTACACCATTACTGAAGCTCCTCCATGCTTCACGGTAGCAGCAATACACTTTTCTCTGGCACGCTCACCTACAGAGCTTCTCACGAATATGCGTCTTCTCACGAATATTCGTCTTCGAGTTCCAAACAGTCCAAATTTGAATTCATCCGTCCATAAAACGTTGTTCCACTTTTCTATGTTTCAATATTGGTGTTCACAAGTGCGGTGATTTCTGGGCCTTTTTTACCCCTATTTAACTTGCTGGTAACCACTATTCTACGATCGTCTGCTCGGTCTTCCACTCCGTCTTTTATTAAGATAACTGCCACTTTTCCGATATTTATTTACGTTATAATCAACCATAGCGTGAGGTGTTTTCATTTGTTTGGCAATCTGTCGATTACTTATGCCACTTTTATGGCAAGCTATTATAAGCGCACGTATTTCCGTACTAAATTCTTTTCGAGGATGCATTTTCAAAAAACTGTCACTCGATAGTTTACTCACGATATTGACAGAGTAAATACCGCTCTGCAACTGACCATAAGTTGCGAATTTCACTATAATCTTCTAGGAAGGTAATTTAAACATCAATAAGTAGAATCTGTCTGATGAATAAATTTCCCCAGAAATTCTTACAATTTATGGCAATCCGGCCCAGTGCAGCTAGATGATAGTAAACCTTATCCCATATAATGGATGTTTCTTACCGAACCACATTTTAAATATGTATCTCATTTTATTATAATGTTTTTCTCGTAAACATAATACTACATGAATAATCCATAAAAAGAAGGGTGCTTAAATACTTTTGGGCGGAGGTGTATATGTATAGCACTTACATACATCCGCTCAAGTGCTTTATGTGTTTCAATTATTAAGTGGAAATACAATAATGGAACTATTACGGGTTATTGTCTTCTTATAATAGGTCGTTATACTCTGTGTTTAATTTACACTGGTATTTACACAGCATGAAATTTCAATTATAAATTCAAATAAAACATGCCTGATAATGTTCTCTGTCTGTCGTTTAAATTCACAGAAATATGAGAATTTATAATGTATTTTCTAGTTAAAACCAATAGATTTTAGTATCATAAAGAAATGAGAGACCAACCCCAGCAGTATTAACTACATACTACCGTTTGTTCTGACGTAATATAGTTAATATTTAGCCTAATTTCTCAGTAGTTATCAGCTATGATGGCAATCCTGTAAATCTTAAGTTGGTATCAACCAAAGACAGGGTCGTAGTGATACAGTCTCTACACAAAATTAGTTTTCGTACTGTTTAGACATGTATATGTTAAACTAAATTATTCCCACTATTAAACTGGAATGACACTCCTGTAAAATAAGTCCAATAAAAAGCAAAACCGTGTATGCTGTCCGCTCCGTAATCCAATAAATAATCGCCCACACACAGGTCTGCCACCCATTGATACATGTGACATTCTAAGATGCCATCAATTATATACTCTATGATCATACGTAGCATTACTGACCGTACAAAATGGTACGGATGAGCTCCAAAATTTCTTTATAAATAAACATGTCCGCTCAGATAAAAAGAGTTCCCATGTCAAAATTTTAAATTTATAAATCGCCGAGAGCTTAATTGCAGTATGGAC